>VYZW01018439.1:2800-18793 GCA_013401315.1 Balaeniceps rex | reverse complement strand
GGGGGGAGGGGATAAATTAACTTTTTTTAATGGCAAAGTATTTCCAAAAAAACTGCCAAATAAGCCTAAAGCAGTGAAGGAATGTTTGCCTAGATAAGTGTAATATTAGCTACCATGATTATTAGTGAACCACAACATGCTTAAGTCGATCTCAAATAATTTATTAACCCTATTTGTTTTTGATCTTAACCCTTAAGATGTTTATAGAATTTAATGTTTATAGAAAGTTAATGGAAAAACTGTCAGCATTTTCTAGTAAACAAAACAAAAAAGCTCCCATGTTAAAGTACAGAACTATGTTTTTTTCTGGAGGCAGAAAACAAATTCACTGTATTTACTGCTTCTCTTATCCACAGCCTAATACACGTTAATCCTGGCACAATACCGTTTCTCTAGTTCAGCAGGTAAAATTAAAAACAGAGACATGCTACATGTTGAATTAATTCAGGAAGTGAAGAAGCATATAGTGTTAATACATGGATGGAGAAAACCTCTATAACATATTAAGATATTCCAATATGATGTCTATCACTCCTACCACCTCAAAAGGGACTACTTGTAACCTAAGAATACTAGAAAGTTAATAGAAGCGAAAAAAATGAGATGTTTAATATATAGGATTTAAACCACAGATTTTGCAAACGCTATATGGCTCACTCCCGTAATTAAATACCACTCCATTTAAACAACCAAAACAATGCAAATGATGTTTAGCAAGATTCAGCACTAGCACAGAACAGGCAAACTTGCTGGTTTACCACAACCATCCTTTCAATAATGAAAATTAGCACAGCTTTCTGGGAAGTTATTTATTTCCACTCATTTTTTCTTAGATGCTAAATGTATATAGGTAGCTTCATATATTTATAAATTTACATTTTAAAATTAAATATGAACTTATTGTTATAATTATATTTTTTTTTAATACAAAATGAAAGACCACTACAATACAAGACTCTATAGAGAGAAAAAGCATCTACGGACTACATCCAATTGTAATGGTCTCCTGTGTAAACTTCAGAGCTAAAATTAAAGTCCTAATCACTGCATTTACTTCCTTTTCGCTAATAATAACAAAGAAAGCTCCAGCAGCCATTGGTACAGGCAGTAAGCTGAAACACTCTCTGTTTCCTACAAATTCCGCTTTGCTGCAGCTTATTACACCACACGGCATGTCATTACAGCAACAGGGCATGACAAAGACTTAAGCAAAATGACAGAGGAGCAAGTAAGGAACCTCTATTCTTGCAGAAATGGAAGAAATAGCATAGCGGTAGGGAAAGTAATAATAATGGTAGTTAAACTGGTTTTGATAATGAAGATATAGATGCCACTTAAAGACTAACTAATAGCATAACTCCAGACTGGAAACCCTAATTAGGCCTTTACAGACACTTGGGTCTGAGGATGCGTTTATTTTTACCAGACAACGTATAGTCACCCTATCTCAATAATTTTCTTCAGTTCATAGCACTTTCTCCACATCAACTCAATTTTGTCAAACCCCTTCCATCTCAAACCGTTCTTCAAGTCCTTTCAAATTTCATTCACAAACCTGCTGCTTCCGTTTTGTAAGCTCCCATTGGACCCAACCTTTCCCTTTCTAGCTTCTTCTAGGATTTAGCTGTTCTCTTTCCTGGCTGTCATAGATTCATCACTTCTGATCTTGTTACACAGTTCACTGTTCTACATCTACAGCCAGCTACAGAAACGGTGGAGGAATATACTCTCATTCGACTCCTGAAGAACACAAACAGTAATGAGTTTACTAAAGTAGCCCAAAGCACTTATTGCACTGAAAAAGTAGCGCTGAATCCTACACAGGCACTCAGAAAAATGTAAATGATCCGAGTGTCGCACCCAACGCAGAAAGAGTTGCTCAGTGTTTCAGCACACTTGCCATAGACACCTCAGCTGTTTTATCAGCCAAGAGGCGACCCCTCACCATTCCCCCCTGACTCAAAGCTCTGCCTAACGCTCACTGCACAGAAAGTAGCATTCGCTATGGAGCAAACGCTCACAAACGCGGTGGAGGGATGAAGGAAGGGATGTACACGCCGATGTCTCTATCTCGATATTGGCGATATGGAAGAGTTTGTTTTTATGAGCTTTTGGGTTTTACAGTAAGAGGCCGGGGGGTGGCGAGGGACGAAGAGCAACGGGGCGAGAGGAGAGCGCTTAACCCCGCGAGCGAGCAGCCCAGCCCCCGCCGGGGAACGCTTCGACGACCAGGAGGGAACAGCAGCACCCGAGCGGCTGACGAGGAACCCAGCAACCACGAAACAAAAGTAGAAAAGAAACTTTTATTCGGAAAAAATCCTCGGCGAGACCGGCCGCAACCGCTGCCGCCCCACCGAAGCCCCCGAGGAGGGCGGGCGGCCCCTAGCCGGCACAGTGGCAGAAACCCCCGCACAAGAGGCCAGGGCGGCCGCACGGCGGGAAGGAGGCGCGGCCCGGAGCGCCCTCAGCCCCGTCTCCGCCTCAGGGAGGCAACGGTCGACGGCCGCCGCCCNCTCGCGGCGCGGCCGTTACGCCCCACCGCCGCCCGCGGAGCCCCGGGGGGAAGAACAAGCGGGCACGGGGAGGTGGGAGAGAACAGGCCGGGGAGAGGCGGGGATCGGCGGGGGGGGGGGGGGGGGGGGGGGGGGCCGGNGCGGAACCAGGCACGAAGCACTCACCCTCCGCCGCCGTCAACCTCGCGCACACCCGGAACCGTTCGCCCACCCGGAACCGTTCGCCCACCCGTTGCCTCGGTGAGGATGAGGCGTCCCGCCCACCGCTTACCTCCGATTGGGCGAGGCGAGCCAGGAGATCGGAAGTAGCGTACAGGTCGATTGGCGGCTCGGAAGGCGAATGCCGCGCCAGCTGCCGCGGGAGCGCCAATCGCGGCGGGGGGCGGGGGCTCAGCTCGTGGGAGGGCGTTGTGGCTGCAGCTAAAGAGCAGAGCCCGCGCTTCCCCCCCCTCAGGCTGGGCGGGCCGACCTGGGGCCGTGTCGGTGTACCCCTTGCTGCCTGTCAGGCGGGCGCTGCTGGCCGGGGGGCTCAGGGGGCGCCTGCGAGAGAATGGGCGGCGGCCAGGCCCGGGGGGCGCCCGTCGGCTTCCCCGCGGGGTGGGAGAAATAGCGGCCGCGGCCTCCCTGAGGGGAAGGCACCGGTGAAGGCGCTTCCCGGGCGGGGGGAGCTGGGCCCGGAACTGTGGGGAGCGAGCGTGGGAGGCGGGCACGGCCCACGTACCTGCCTGTAAGGACGCTCTGCGCCGCCGCCCTCGCCCCGACTGCTGGGCCTTTGGGCCCCTCCTCTCTCCTTCACCTTCCATATCTTCCTGTCAAACGGCTGTTGCTACCGAGCATAACATAATGAGAAATGAGACCAACGTCCGATGCGCTTTGCATAAGGGTTTGAGTACTTTTTGCTACACTGCTCCCAGCAGACATACAACTTCAGATCTCTGGCCTGAACAAAACAAAACTTACTGGTTACAAATAAATGTTTTTCATAATAGTCCTGTCAGGAGATCTTCACACTGGCCAGATATCTTGCATCTCCCTCCTTAAATGGGCATTTGAGTCTTGTGTACTGTTAACAGGAATTTTGAGTTCCTATTAATTTCTATCCGTTTTGGTGCCAAAGGGACTCAATATCAACTCTCCCGGCATGATTTTCTAAAGCTGCCTTCCCAGAAATGAGGGCAGCCACGTCTAAACCCCATTTCTTTCACACCTTCTCCGATGATCGTTACCGTTGGTCTTGGGAGCCAGCTGCGTACGTGCGTGCCACTTCATTTGTCCCAGTCCACGTTGTCTACAGTTCCCAAAGTGTCTTCACACTTACGGCCTCTGCTCTTCTTTGTAGGACTATGAAACTTGAGCAGACATTTTTACGGACTTACATTGGAGAGTACGTTTATCTTAGCTGACACCTCAAATTTTCATTTCATTCAGCTTTTTCAAGTTTAAACTGTCAAATTTTTATAAGACCAAAACACCGTTGTTCTTTTTGCAGAATTCAGTAAGGAGTTTTCCTCGATATCTTGCTCAGGCTCTGATGTAAGAAGTGGTAGGATATATTTCATATAGAAGATTCTCCCAACCCCTCTAGATTAAACAGGTTTCAACTCCTCTACCTTTTTCTTTTCCTAAAAGCGAGCACAGCGTGTAGCTGTTGCACTGGTTCCTACCAGTGGACGGTACCATTCGTTCTCTGCAAACAAGCTGTCAGAAAATCACCTGCTTCAGCCAAAGTACATCTTTTAAAGGGAATTTTCACAAATTAAGTTTCTACAGTTACTTTTCAAAGCAAATAATAACTAGTAATATATCAGTTACACTTCTTACCATCATCACCATGTAAGACAAACATAACTTGGTCTCACTCGCATTTGTAGTGAATACATTTTAGCCTGTGGCCACCATCTTGTACACGTTATATCATGTATTAAACATTAACAGAAATTTGAGCACTGAACTGTCGAGACCCAAACAAAAAAATCTGGAAACTAACCTTTTTACCCCCAGACTTTATTCCATCTCCACTGTGTCCTAATCTTCCTATGTAGGATCTTCCCCAGGCATTCAGGAGGATCTTTCCTGGCCTGCCTTACAATCACAGAAATCCTTTTTATGGCTTTTTTCCCAATAAATAACAATGTACTTCCATTAATTTTTGTATTATTGACTTTTTTTTTTTCACAGACCAGCCTTAAATTTTTGTAACGATGCAAAAAATGTCAAGAACAAATGCAAGTCTCCTTTTTCAGCACATGTTTTTGGCACACAAAACTATGTGGCTTATGGAGATCGGCTTTTGTCTTCCACGTTACCAGGTGCTTCCTCTTCTGTTGGATAAAACTACAAGGAAATAATGTGAAGTCTACAAACCCTTAGAAAAGTCTTTGGCCTCCTTTCACAGATTTTAATGTGGAGTCCAAATCCCAGTTGCAAGTTGCTCTGTTGCCAGGGGGGTTTTTTTAAGTCCTCATTATTCTTGATAGTGATGCTGAAGTGAACCAAGGAGATTCCACAAAATACTTTTTTTGCCTCTCAGATGGCAATAGTTATATTTGAGCTAGGACAATCTGATTTTTGGGGAAAGGGAGGGTGTTGTGTGGAAGTGTTGCAACGCACTTGCCTTCTGGCTGCAGCCTTTCTTTGACACACAGCGTTGGCCACTACCAAAGTGGCTTCAATTTGACCTTGTGCATTCATCTCTGTGTCCTGTATAAGGTCCTATGCACCTTCTGCCCCCCGTTTTCCCTCTCTCTGTCCACCTCTCCTGTCTGCCAGCTAAGAAAGAAGCAGCACAACATGTGTCTGACTCTGAGCTACACATATTTTGACTTGACCCTTCCATCAAATCTCCTTGAAGTTGGCCAGGAGGTTCAAATTACGAAGGTAGGCTGACAGACTGATGGATGGACAGCGTGATCACGGAGCCCTTCTTTTGTTAGGGGAGAAGCTAAAAACAGCATCAATGTTTGGTCCTACCCTGTTCTCCAGAACTCACTTTCAAATGCAGATGTCTGTTTCCACTTGTTTTTTGATGCTTCTACTTAACTTGTCCCTTGCCGCTGTTGACAGTTTCCAAACTAGCCAAATATTTCTTGTTTTTTTCCTCTTTTCTGGTCCTTGCTCTTCTCTAGATTTGTGGTGCTACTCCAATAAAAAGGTGATCTCATTCTGTAAATCATTCCTCAGTGTACAGGTTTGAAGTGAAAGGCTTCCTTTATTCCTTTTACAAAGTTTCCAGCTGTGTTTTAATGCCTGGTTTTGGTTTTGTTCTATTTCTTGTTGATTATCTTAGGTTTCTTCTTGCACTTTGTGTTTTGAAGCAGACTCTATCCTAATTTGATAAAGAGCTTATCTGCTGCTTTAACTTATTCTGAATAAAAGTGGCTGTTCAAGCCCAGAGGCTTCAGTGAGGCTTCATCTCACTTGCTGTACTATAATGAAACCATTAATTAAATAAAATCTGAGGTAAGAATGCAGACACGTATGCCACCGCTTAATTACTTCTTGGAACTTAAAGTATTGTTTTAATACTGACACCCTCCATTTCCTGAAAGAAAAACTCAGAGAGTGGATACTTTTGGGGTTTTTTTGACCACATGTTGAGTGGGGTGATCCCATGTGCTCAGTAAGAAGAATTTAAATGCATTTGCAGCCAGGCAGACCCATGGGCATTGACATGGGTAAAAGCACATCCCTACAAGAAGCACTTTAACACAATGCAGCCGGAAACTTCTCCTTTGACCAGGATTTTGAAAAGCATTCTGCTCCAGAGGTGCGAGCGACACTTGGTTAGGATCCATGTGCAAGGGGTGTGCGTTTGCTGTTAAACTCAGTGAGTTGCTTAACACCATGCCAAAGCAAAATGATTTGCCTCAGCTCAGGGAAACAAGATGAAGTCCAGCCTCTCTCTGCTGCCTCACAACTCCCGTTGCAGATTCAAGAGTGCAAACTCTTGTCAAACAGGGTTAGGGTGGATGCCCTATATGTGTCCTATAGTTCCTCCACTGAGGAAATTCCTTGCAGAGGTAAATTCTGGAGCTTCTTTGAGTAAGTCTAGGCAGCACAGTAGTATGCATCGATGAGGTGCTGTCAAATCAGGCCCACGTATCTGACAACATACATTTAGATACCATACTAGTTTGTCACAATGATGTGGACAAAGTACAAAGAAAAGGGAGAAACCATTTGATACCTCTGCTAGTTACAAGCCTCCAGGACTGCTGATTTTTATTAGGTTTTTATAGGTTTCTTCAAACCTATAGCGAAGTAATTCAGCTACTACACTTCAACGCAGACTAGAATTTGGAGTTAGAGATGCTAAGCTGTGGCCTTCAGGTGCAATGAAGGATAATATTTAATAGTAGGTGATGAGAAAGGCAGGCTTTTCATCACAGTTTTGATCTCCTATATAATAATTCTTTAGCTTTTTTGTGGGGCAACAGGAGAGCTGCTTTGAATAAAGTGATCCTGACCTCACAAATCCACTTTATCTCTGCTTTACAAAAGGCGGCGTTCCAGGCAACAAATAGCTGAACCTTTGGATTGGGAGGTTTCAGTGCTTTTGGACACCTGTTAAAGGGCAGCGATGCTGAGAAAAGGCAGAAGAGGAGAAGACTCACATCCCTCTCCTAGCCCTTTTGACCCAGATGAGAGGACAACCTTAAACAATCAATTCAAGACAAATTTAACACTTTAACAAAGAATTTATCTGGGAAGTGGCCATGTGAAGGGAAAAAAAAAAAGCAAGCACATAGAAATACATCGTCCGTTCCAGTTTAGTTTAGGAACTTTGCAACTCATTTCTCCGATCAACAGAAAAAGTAGCTGAATGCACCAACAAATATGAACAGGAATTGTTATCTGAATGACTGCATGCAAAAGGAAAATAGCATCCAAAGGCCATTGTAAAGGCTGGAATCAATCCACTCAGATATCACATTATTAATCCCCCTGAAAGACTGGCTGATCTTTGCAGGTAGCATAAATAAGCCTGCACTCTTCTCCAGGCATGCTTGTTGTTTCCTCTGCATATGAAGAGGCCCCTTCTTTGACTTCCAGCCAGAAAAATAATGTTTTTTCCAGATAATGAGCCACTTTACGTGAGAAAAATACTCTAGCATCCTGGACCTGTCTAAATAGCATTCCACGTACTCCCAGCTGCTCAACACCCACACACGGTTATTTCCAACGCTCGTTCCATCACATCTCAAAAAACTCTTAACTCGATGTGATTGCGATCTTCTCTCAGCCAGCTTTCACAGTTGTAACTAGATGGGGGCCAAATCATAAGACACAGGACTTTTGAGAAATGAAACTTCAAATATGCGTTCATCAGCCGTTGCCAAAATAATCACTAGTAGTAAATCCCTGCAAGGTTTTGTCTTTATTCCTTGAAGATGGAAAGTGAGTTATGTGCGTACTGGGTACGTACTGGCCATTGTAGCAGGATAGTCATCTCCCCATCAACCGCTATGGGAAATCAGGAAGCCAGGACTCACAGAAGAGTGGTTTTCAGAGTCAGAGATCATTTGTCTTCACGCCCACACAAAACATGGTGCGGATTTAAATATGACAATTTAAAAGTACGTATTTTGGCAAAACGGGCCAAGTTAGTGACAAAGTAAATCCTGGACTAGATTTTCTCCACAGGTTTTATCATCTCACTGTTTTTATGAGTTTTGACCTGCATGATTGCTTTCTGCAGCTCTCCGTAGGTAATGATTTAGTCCAAACCAAAGTTGTTTTATTGCATTCAAGGTGTGATACAATTTCAGTAGGGCAGCCTTCACAACATCCTCCTCTTCAAATTCTGTGATACTGATCCAAGTGCAACAAAGAGAGTTCAGGATACTTAAATTCACTGTGAAGCTATAAAAATAATTGGCAGAATCATTCTCTTATTGGGGAAGTTCTGATCTTCAGGATGTAAAACGAGGAGGGGAAAAAAAAAAAATCCATTCTCATCCCTCCAACTAGCTCATGAGCTCTATCAGCAAATTCATAAACGTGGAGAGGTTGAGATTGGTACAAGACTTGATGCAAGATATTTCAGGTCAGAATTCGCATTTTTAATCCACAGCTCTTCTAATATGTGCATTTCAGTTCATTACTGTTACCCCTCTTCTGTATATCATATCTTTTACCTTTCAAAAATTTGACTAACAGCAAAGTAAGGCAGCCATTCTGTGACGAATGCATCTTTGCTTAATGAGGCAACTTGCTTTGCTGTCAAATTTAAATTTTGGGCCCCTTAAGAAAGCCAGCTACCTCTTAACTTTAGTGATACGTCTATATTCCTTTTAGGTGTCACCAGTCTGCTACACCTGTTTTGATGCTAATACAAGAGTGTTGCAAGTAGCTCTGCAGCCATCACCTCGTGCAGCATCCCTTTGACTTGGTAAACTCCACAGAGTTTACCATTCACTGCTAACAGCTGGGACACGCATCGAAGTGGTCAGTCTGGTCTTCTGGATTGAGAAGGTGGTGATCCATATGTGAGGCAGATGGGCTTCCATGGAGCATAAGGGTTGTGGGTTTTATTTAATTATAATAAATTAAAATAAAGGAACACCCGCTGACAAAAGAGTTATTTCGCAAAGTCAAGCACTTGGACACCAAAATACAGAATAATGAAGACTGCTTCCCTTTATGGCATTTTCCTGTCAGACTACAGCTCAAAGAAAAGCATCTGTTTATGTAACTGGAACAAATGCCAGAGCTGATTTCACACGTACCATGCTTGATTTTCTGTCTGACACGGGTTTTGTTCCTAGGCATTCGTATTTAGTTTCCTTGTAGAGAGCTCTAACATTCACCAAATGAGAAACATGCGAAAAAAAATGCATAACTTGCGGTTGGTTTGGCAATTACCGACCTTCTTTCCCACCTCCGGCTGTTAGGACACCCTTCAGAACAACTCTTGGTCAACACCAGAGGCGTCGTTCATCGCCACGCATCTTCTCCGTCTCTCTCCCTGCTGGTGCCGCTCGGTCGTTACTTTTGCGGAACTCTTTTAAGGAGAAGGACCGACAGCTCAGGCTGTCCTGCCCTGCCCCAAAATCCTGCTCAAGCCCAAGGCATCCATTCTCGGGGCAGCTCACGCACCCACTCCCCCTTTGATTGCCCGGGCATTAACCTAAGGGGAAAAGCAGATGGGAGAATGAGGAAGGGAAGAAGCTTATGCTTAGGGGGTTTGCACGCCACAAAAATTATTTTAACCCTTAATCACCTGTAAAAATCACAAGCGTCCTAAACCAGCTACTTTGCTATTCTTAGTCCTTTTGGTAACCACTTCTGTTAAGACTTACATTTTCCACGGACAAACTGCCAAGCCACTTGAGCAGCGGTTCAGCCACACACGTTGCTGACTGCAAGGGGCAGTTTTTCTGTTGTAGTTCAGACGTACAACGTCAATCTTTGACTCATGGGATCGGAAGTCAATACAAACCGTATCTGCTTCAATTGTCCTTTCCCTCCTTCCTTGCCCCAGAAACATGAAAAGAAAAAGGTCTAAGTGCATTGGGCAGCATTTCAGTGCAAAGCCAAGGGATTTGTGCAGTGCCAAGGAGTGCATGGGATGCAGTCCAAGAGCATTTGCCCATGAAAACGTGGCAACCAGCCTTTGGATCGGGTGTCTCGGTGAGAATGGGACAGGAGCGAGGCTTGCCAGGGCGCGCACTGGAGGCTAGAAGCAATGTTGTTTAAAACTTGCATAGTCTCGCATGGCTGAAACACAGAGCTGGAACAGTACTGAGCAGGGATTACTCATATGCTAGTGATGAGGAGGATATAAAGTAATAATGACCTTAAGCGACATTCATCTAGATTGGATCCAGAGCCCAGACAAAAATATTCCCATTTATAACACCCTATGTCAAGCACAGAAAAATACACAAGACAATAGACCTTTCTGCCACCTTGTCTTGCTGTTTTACAGGAATACGGTAACATAGTCCTGTGCATGAAGAGGTACATTTTTCCATTCAAAAGGTGGCAGTTTTTTTTAAATTATTCTATGAAATAAAGAATAATGAAAATTACCGTGCCATCAGAACTACTACATTTGTTGTTCTTATCATAGCTACAAAACTGAGGTTGAGGTATTTAACTCATAATTTAAGACAAGTGCAAAACAACCTAATTACTCTAGTAGTTTTACATATGTATTATATATAACATAAGCTTCTAAGACTTCATTTAAAAACACCACCACAGTATTTTAGTTGTTTTGTTTGCTAAACAAAAAAAATATGCGACAGCACGACTTACTGTTATTTTTGGACACTACTGACATATGAAAAGAACAAAAAGCCAACTTGCTATTAATTGGAAATAATACATTTAATTTTTAGAAGGAAGGAATAATAGAAAACATACGTGGCTCTTCATCTCTGGTTGTCTGATCTTTCTCAGTTTTTAAATAAATCAAACCCTCTTGTGATTTCCACTTGTAATATTAGATCTTTAAATGTCTGGCTGACACTCTAGCATGAGCTCTGATGGCTGCCAACTTGGAGACAAACTACTTTATACCAGACCTCCGTAAATTGCTAGAAAAAACAGTCCGGTTTTATGTGTTATTTTACTTAATTGTCGTCACTTTTGCTGGTTACATGACATTTAGTGAAAGGGAAAAATAAAATCACATTTTAAAGTTCAGAGGTTAGAACTTCTAGATCCTATTTTCATGTTTAAAAGGATGAAATGGTCAAAAACATCCTTTGTTTTGTTTACACCAATGGTAATGAATTGCAAGGAATTCTAGATGAGACGCGACCACTTCTTACCAGATGTCTGAGATATGCTTCTGCTGAAAACACAGAAAGAAATCAGGTTTTTTTAGCATTATTCTGGAATTATGGAGATTAGATGATGGGCTTTGAGCCATTAACACTTAGTAGTTACTGACTTGATTTTTAAAAAAAAAAAAATGGTTAAAAAAAGTCGATTTAGACCTAAACATTTTATAAAACAGACCAAAAACTTCCATCTAAGATGCATGCTGGAACAGATCCTGCAGTTCTTCCCAACCAAGATGCCCCCTCAGGACTCAGCAACTTGAGAACAAGAGAAAAAAAAAAAACTCTTAACAGCCAATTAGATAAAATTATCATACATTAAGCATTTACATGATATGAAGTACACATTACCACACAGCAAATTTTTTTTTTTAACCAGTAGTTAAAATCACTGTCAAAGTCTGCCTTCATGTTTTTATGCATTTTGTCTTGCTGTGACTTCCAAGTACCAGCTAGGCTTCCTAAGCAGACATCTCAGAGTATCTTCAGATGCTTCCACCAAAGAAGGTAGCCAGCACACGTACAAGCGAAGAAAAGACACAATATAACTTATACCATCAAATTTCAGTAAGTCATCACTATTTGTGAATTTTTATTTTTAAAACAGTATTTTTTTTTTTCAAATTAGTCCTCCAGCAAAGTTACTGTAAAGGACAGATGCACTGCACAAGTACAGAAGTTCTGTTGGAGAGTTTTGTACCAGTGAGTCATTCAGCGTATCTGGGCGTTCTGGAGGAACAGAGATTCACCAATGCCACGCATTGTTTTCCAGTAAAAGCATAAAAAGCACCAAGCCAAAAAGAAAAGCACTGATAATTTAAGCAACTCTACTCAACTACTGCCAGGAAGGCAAACACAGCAGGCTGTGCCTACTGCTAGTGCCCAAACACGGAATGCTCCTTTATAAAAGCACGCACATCGAATGCATCAAAGCAGAAGTATTTGGTAGAGATTGGCAGAGTGAGAGGATTCAAGAGGCAGTGCAGTTTGTCGCCTTCATCCCCCACCAAATTTGCTTTTCCATACAAATTATTAAACAAAGTTATGGGAGACTGTCCATGCTCCCGGTATTAAAACAGAATTTGTAAGCGCACCAACACAGAATGAAATCCTCTGTTGTTCCTACAGCTATAAAAGGGTGCTGTTACGAAGTAAGTACCTACAACAATTGGTCCTACCCAAGCTGTATTTCTGAAAGAAACAATTAAAACAGTTATGAACTCATCCACTTCCCCATTGACAAAGTGTAATATTCTAAGTGCACCATTAGTATCTCCCGTTACTGGCCACTGTCAGAGAGCACTGGGCTAGGTGGATCCTTCATTTGATTCATGTTTCTGTTCAGACCTTTTCCTTTTGTTCTCAGTTGTCCAATTTTCCACACACTTTATACATAAACACTTGCCCTTCCGTCACCACTAACATTAGTATATCCACTCTCTAAATCTCATTCAGGCTACTGTCCCTAGTGCATATCAGAGGCCTATAATACATAAGCCTTACAATGAATCACACTTAGAAAAAATCTGTACAAATACATGGTATTTCTAAATTTTACCCTTTCAGCTTGGTGTCACTACTGGAAATCACACCACATGTGCCAGTCTTAAGAAACTGCATTGAAGACAACTACTTAGTTTTCCATGCTGCAAATTTTATTACAAAATGAATATGATCTTTCATTACAGGAGGAGCTTGTCTCCTTATCCACTGTCTGTGTCAGATGCGTATGTCCACACTTTTATCATTTTTGTATGACACTTAACATTTTCTTAAGTAGTAACCATTGTAACCATAAATTCATATCTTGCTGAATATCATGATGCTGTTCTCCAATGTACAAACATGTTCAGAAGCTTCCTGCCTCTTCCAGTGGGACAAGTTTTCCTTGTTCTCCATCACAGCTGGTCAGCTCAAACTACAAAACCTGGGTTTGTTGGGTCCCGCCATATTGCTTGGAAGGCTAAAAAGCCACAGAAGCTGGATGAAAGTTATGTACAAAAGACTGGAGTATCTCCTCAACTTTTTCTGTTAGCTACTTGAAAATGAATCTGAAGATGCTCAAATGCTTATGAAGAGCAACTACATTTAAAATTTCGAGGTCTGCAAGTATTCCTCAGGCACACTGTTGCAAAGCACTCTTGCAAAAACCATCTCCACCTGAATTTCTCTATTGTGTCCCTTAATTACTTTGTCCATTTTGGCCATTAGGTATACAGCCTCTCTCAGAAGCTAAATCTCACTCAGTAATCTCCTTTACATATTGACATATATTTACTTCATATAAACACTAGTTTGGTTATTCAGTTTCTAACCTCTTTTAATATAATTCTTTGTTTAAATTAGTAGAATGTCTTAGAAATTAACAATACTTCTTTACAATTACAAATTACCTTTCAGCTCCTTGTTTCTAATATTTTTGGGTTTTTGATACAATGTTATATTTCCATTAGAGCTAATATAGCAAACAAACAAACAAAAAACCAAACCAAAACCCAAACAAAAAAACCCAAACAAGCCAAAACAAAAACAAAACTTAGACAAATCAATTCCTACACGCCAGGGAAGAAAGATCATTTTCTACCTACTGTATTTTCCCTGCACTTTTGATACCTTCATCACCAACACTAATACTAACATGGCCAAAAACCAGGGTTTCTGAAATTGTATCATCTAGATTCACCTTTGACTTTTTTTTTTTAAAAAAAATGCTTGCAATGCTGGAAGATATTGTATAAGTGGAACTGTATTAATGAGAATACAATATTAATAGGACAAAGTTTAATTTTGACATAATTTCATTTAGGCGCAGAAGAAGAAAACAGTTAAGTGCCCAAAATTCCTTTGGGCCAATTTAAACCATTTATTTCCAATATATATTAATGAAACACTTCTAAATGGCAATTTTTCCATTAATTAGATCTAATATTACCCAGGAAGTCTTCAAGTATTTAAAGGAGAAATTAATGAAGCATATATGAAATCTTTTAAAAATATACCAAAAAAATTTATACAAAATTTCTTCAATTTTTAGTTATATTACTACCTTCTTTAGCAACAGAAATGTTTTACAGACTTCTGTGGAATTAAAAACATTAAGACTGCTTAGTCTCAGCAATAAATCTCTGCAGAAGCGTTGTTCTTGTTTATAAATACAAACATCATTACAACTACTTTTTGTAGGCATCTTCAGCACTTCTATTATCTTTAAGAGATAGCAGATACAAAACAAACTGCCCTAAAATCATCAATTCCTTCCTTATGTGTTTTCAAGGTGTACTTTTTCAATAATAGGACAAAACAGTATTTGCTGTGGCAGAAGAAAAGAGTGATTATTACTCTAGTTACTTCAAAACTCACCACCATCATTAAAGGACTTTTCAGGAAATTTTAGGTGGATAGGAATCAGAGCCGGCTGTAGTAACTTTAATAGATGTCGCCAGTTAGAAGAACTGAGACTGAAGTAAAGTCTGAGTAAAAACAAAGTTCGGTTATTTGAATTTCTGCTTTTTCCTTGCCTGAAACTCTTCGGTTTTATTTTTGACAGATTTTATTAGCATTGACAAGGCAGGATCTATGGCTTTCTTAGCAACCTCTCCTTTCTTCGCCATCTTGTTCTCCTGCCCCTTGCTTGCCTCCTTAACATCTTGCTCTTTTTCTTCTCTTCGGCGAGCTTTCTCTTCCAACATCTTTTCCACTGCTTTTGTCTTCTTGAAATTTGGATCTGAAGGATCCAAATTAAACAGGGGAGAAGTAAACATGGCTTGGAATCTTGTATCGGCAACATTCACCTGAAGGCAGAAACAGAGTATTTATTTTAGGTAATCTTTACCCATGACAGCAAAGCTTTTAAACACAATAAAATATAAGCTCGTTAAAGAGTCATAGCTCATAAGAGTGTTCACCATTCCTGGAACTGCTCCAGTCACAAAACCCCAGTGAGCGTGAAGTAGAGAGCCAGAAGATACTATTGGTAAAAGAGACAAGTGAATGCTTGTACAAATCCTGTATATGCCTCCATCGGCAGACCAAGGAAAGGTTTGTTGTTGAGAACTGACCAGCACGAAAGCAGAATCAGAACAAACATACCAATGAGTATTTTAGGCAGCGAGTTGTACAAGGCCTTGCATAAATATTGTCTTGTTATCTTATACAGAGTTTGAATCTGTCCCCCTTCAACCTGGTATCAGAATATTTCTTGCTGTTTGAAAACAGCCTGTAACTCCCTAAAAAGGTAGACCTACATTGTTCTCTTTCAGATAGAGTAAGGGAAGGATATGAGACCACCAAATTTGTCCTGAAAATAACTGATATTACCAAAGGTTCTAGCTGAGCCTCAAAATCAAGAGTATACCGTTACCTGAAAGTCATCTTCTAGTAGTTCTTTCTTTTTCATTAAGAGTTTCTTTTTCTTCTTGCTCAAATTCTGTTGTTCTACAATCTTTTTATAATTAAAATGTTTTCTGGCATCATCCTCATCATCCATCATAAGTAGGGCCATTTCAGCCTGTTACAAAATAAGAAAGTCCACGTACACAATGAAATTAAATTTTCTATGAAAAATATAGCAGCCCATAAAGTGTGTATGAGTCTACATACATATAAATGAGTTGAAATAGGGTTGTCAGGGCAGTATTATTTCATCCATAACAACATTCTTTTAACATTTTGAGGTGTAATATTAAATA
>VYZW01018438.1:13116-35187 GCA_013401315.1 Balaeniceps rex | reverse complement strand
AATATCTTCATAAAAGAAAACTGTTCATGATGAATAGTAACAGCAAAAGCAAAGATGGCAGACCTGTTCAATGTTGGATTTCATAGGCTGCCAATGATCATGAGGATTCCTATTCAAGATTCCTATTTATGACCATATTTCAAAGATTCAGCAATTTCCAAAGCAGCAAAGAAATCAGAACAATCACAAAAATCCTCACTGAAGTTCAACAGAGAGAGTAAACTGAATGGTGTGTATCCCATAGCAGAGAAGGTACCCAAAACTTTCCTGTACTTTACGGTAGGACTGTAAAGAAAAGTGGTCCTAATTTAAGATAGAAGTTGTGCAGAACTTCACGGTTTCAGGGAAAAAAAAGGTTTTTCAGATAAACTGAAATGTTGAAACTGTAACTGCTTATCTGAAAGCATCAAGAAGGTTTTCAATCTGTTACTTAAATTCTTAAGTTTTTAGAACATTTAGCTTCAAATGGCTTCGTTCCATAAGAAAGACATGCCACCCAACAGATGTGAATTACCTTTACCAGGAGACAGAAAAAGCAGACTTAAAAGATGTCCAATTTTGCCATTATTTGAAAAAACTAATCCTTAAATGTAAACCCTATAGTGCCACATGCTCAGAAAATTTCCTTTTCCGACCTAAAGTTCAAAAAACCGTGGACATACACAGTGTTCCCAACACAGTGAAACGGGATGCACTGAAAATTTTCATTCATGTCAAATTGAATGATAGAGGAACTTTGGATACTGAACATATCCACAAGTTAAAACCCCACATTTAAGCATAAAAAGCCTGCCTAAAGAGTATGCTTATTAAAATGAAATTTCAATGATATTCTTGACAAGAACTGCCTTACAAGTCTAAAAAAAATTTTTATAAGCCTTTTCTTCGCATGTCTGAAGTTGTCACAATCTACAAATAAAAGAATACACAAAGAAAATACCATTCTGGAAAAATGGCATTCCACAAGGAAGAAGTTGCATACAAACTTTATGAGTTTCTTGGAAACACAAAAATGACTGAAGGTAACTGAGCTCTTTTTGAATCTGGTAAGATGGTGGAAATAAAGCAAAGGTACTGTTGGATATGACAACTTTAACAACAAATACTGTACTTTATGACTTATAAATTCCTTTCTGTCCCTCTATTGAGTTGGTATGGATTTGGGCTTTTATGGAAGTGGGCTTTGGGATTGGACTTTGATTTTTTTTTTTTGCTATATCCTTGAGCATTAACAGTATTTTCAGCTGCATAACCCGGCTGTATGAGAAACACCTTGATTTAGGAGAGCTCTAGAAAAGAGGTCATTATCTCTCTCACTCATTATTGCTTTGGAATTAGTATCTGTGAATATACCAAAACCTGTATTGTTCAATTATCCAGAGCATGTATAATGGCCTAATAAATTTCAAAATATAAACAAATATTTCCTATGCAGAGATTATATTTATCCATACCTATACATGGCAGAGAGAGAAAACACTGTTCCTCTACACACACACCTCATAGCAACATATCATGGTTTCAGTCCTGTCCTATTACAAGAGCCAGCCTTCAGTTCCTCAGACTCCTGATGATTAAAATTTTGTCTTAATGATTACGCAGCCAGAAAATTTTTTCTACATAGAAAAATAGGTAAGCCTTCAGAAATAGTCTTCATTATCTGCGCTGTGATCTTTTCTTTAAAATGGAGGAATAAAATAAAAATTTGAAAATTGAAATGTAACATGTTTGGAAGAGATGTTTAACCACTAAATTCAGTTACCTGTACTACATCACTGCCTAACTCCAAATGGGATGGGAGATGCAACAGCCTACAGCCAAAGGTAAATCTGTGTTCTAATCAGTGGATTTTTACAATGGAGAATGTAAGCTGCATGAGGTAAGATTTGACACTTGCATTCACATCTTGCCTTTTAATTAACCCAGAGAAAGAAGTTGATCTGAAAACCCCCACACACATTTCCACTGCCGATAAAAGCCAAAAATACTGTGGTATGGAAGCCTAAAACCCAGTATTTTTTAAAGACTATACTGAATTATGAATCCAGAGTACACTTCCAAAAACACTGCAAATTCACATGTAATAAGGTCTGCTGTACAGCATGATAACGTAAGGCTGATACGCAGGTATTGTTCTGTAGATGAAGCTCTGCTTCTTAACACGAGTTATTATAGTAACACTCAAGCTGCATGCAAAATTAATAAAGATCTCAAAACCATTTCACCTAGAAACCGACTTCCAGTTATTTCATGTTGTACATATACCCACCAAAGTAAGAGCAACTTCTATTTCAAAGGCAGACATTAAAGTCAACATACCTGCCATTAATGCACTGCCAGTTAACCACGGGAAGTGGCAAGCATGTATGATACGTGGTTTGCATGTTCTACAATATTGCATCACGTTACTTACGTCGTAGAAAAGTTTCCTATCTGAAGCAAGCCGTTTGGATGCCAGGGTCTTTGTAACATGATAAAAGGTAAGCAGCGCTCTATGTTGTCGAAGATCATCCTGGACCTTCACAGATTCTAGAAGAGTTGGTATAAGTTCTGGCCACTGCCTTGGGCAGTCCACCCTGGCAACTTTAGCAATCAGGACAGAGATCTGGGTTGCTATCTGCAAAAAAGGCAAATCAAAACACAGATACCACAAAGTCAAGATCATTTACAAAATGTACAATGTAGAAATTAACAGCCAAATAAAGCCTGAATCAAAAAGACCTAGTATAGATTGCTAGATTTTTGTGTGTTTTTTCTCAAACTATTTTAAGTTTGCTGAATGCAAATAAATGCGATGAAAAAAATGCCTTCTATTTTATGTTTATAGTAAATATTTACACAAAATGCTAAGCTGCCTACCTTGTTTAAATTTTACATAAAGACCACTAAATTTGTTCTAGAAATCACATAAATGAATAAATAGATGTTTGGGAACCACTTTTTACTCAGTATCTTTTCTATCGCTTTGTACTAACAAACATAGACTGCTGAATACATATTACCCTTCTTTCTACTATACCCGAGTTTTAGCTTTCAGACAGAGATGTTGCCTTCCCCCAGACACATGTGCCTGTAAGCCACGGTCCCGTCCCAGTGGCTGAAGCTTAGACTGTCACTTGCTCCAGACCCTCACACCACAGGCCAGGGGCACCTACACCACCCCCCCCATCTGACTTTGGTCGCTGGCACCAAATCCCACTCGCACCAGTCTTGCCAGTAGCTGGCACCTAGTCCTTGCAGCACACACACACAATGAACAGAGTGAGATTACACAGAAGGATAGTTAAGGGATTCAGTCAGAAGACAGTGGTGGTGGTGATTAGGCACAGGGTTTGTTCAGGCATAGGCACTGACCAGACATTGTTTACACATGACTGGCCCTTTTTATACCCTCTTTCTGTCTAGTCCCCACTTTGCTGCTCCATAACTCCCTTGCCCTAAACATTCCTTAATAGATTTTGTATAATCCTTCATAACCCCACCTCAAATATTCAAAACCTTCCTGTTCTTGTTTCCCATTCTTACCCCGTTTGCACTGAAAAGGTCCTTGATTGGATTAATGAAGCACACACTCTCACCTTCAACATACCCTTACAACCACCACTACACTTCCAGTGAAGAAGTCACCTCCTTATACTATCAAAAGGAATCCAAACAACTTAGGGGCATAAGAGGAAACAGCCATGCCCTCCTTTCCTGCTTCCTTAGCTGTTACATCTGAAGTCTGGCCACCCCACAAAACCTCCTACAATATTCATTCCTACCCACTTGCTTCGGGAGAAGAATTGCTTCAGAAAACTGACATCAACGTTTTCAAGGAAGAGCTGGGAGTCTTACTTATTTTCAGATCAAGTGATGTCGATTGGCAGGAGGGAGCAAATAAACTCTTCTCCATATACGATACAAGAAGCAACCTCTCCAGGGATGCCTTCTTCCTTGAGGACTGGCTTTTTAAGTGAAAAAGAATCTGCTGTCATACATTTCAAGGAGTATTTTGTTCCTCTGTTCCCTCCATATGGTAAATCTCTTCAGAGGGCATGGAAATTATGCTCCCAACATATGGTACCTTCTGTTTTTCTTCTTCCCCTCCCCTGGACGTCAGCTTGTATCATCACATCTCAATACTATGTCTAATTCTTATATTTTTAGGTTGTTTTTTTCTTTTTATACGTACAAGGATCATACTATTTCTACCTTCAGTGATGCAGAAAGCACAAGCAGATAGCAACTGTGTTATGAAGTATCTGACACTGGAAAAGAGCACTAATCAGGAACACAAGATACCAAAACTCAGGCATATCAAGCAGACCGGGGACTAAATGAAGGGTGCCTCTGAAAAGAGACCTCAAGATATGTACAACACATATGGGGGGACAACGGAGAAAGAAGGGGAGATGGACTCTGTAAACATACTTCAATAACACACCAAATGTTTGGGCAATCACTTAGGAGCAGGCCGCTGGCATAAAATGAAACAAAATCCTCCAGATCTTAAAAGACTACATCCCAAAAACATCATAAGGACACACAAATAAATAAAGTTGCTAGTCTTTAAAATGTCAGTTAAAAAGGTTCCAATCTCAGCCTGCAACTATAGTCTCAGAAATGCAGAGCTGTTCACCAGCAGCACAATTTATAACTATAAAATATACCATACTATCTTCTTAGCAGGCAAACTATTCAATACTAATGGAGGTATGGAAAAAATATTGATAAGAAGTTTGAATTGTTTTACATACAATGCAGTTAACATTAGGTTTTTAGAAATGTAAATATCATGCAACCACCTCAAAATTAAATATTTGATAAATTCTATACTACCTAGTAGTAGGATAAATGACATACACTTTATGGTCCAACATGACATACTTCATCGTTCTTTTTCGTTTAAATAAAGAAACAAGTAATTATTGGTCGTCTTTTTTTTTTTTTTTACATTGAAACTACACCTGCACTACAAATTTAAAGATATTTTCTATGTCTACCTGCATTTTAAAAAATTGCATTTGAAATAAAACCTTTAAATTCTCGTCAAAATTGTCATTGCACAAAGGTCTTCTACGAAGACTAAATTACCCTAATTTTGATACATTGCTGTAATCCTACAAGCAACATTAATCCCATCAAGGAATCCTGAAAAGTTGAAACTGAAATGTCTGCAGAATGGGAAGTTTGTTTGCTATACCTTTTCTTTTTAAGCTTTACCTTATGCAAATAACTTCTGTATTTTCTTGAAAGAGTTCTTTAAGACCTAGCTTAAAATATTAGGAAATACTTCCTTGCAGAACTCACGTGAGCAAGAATAAGTTAGCAGAAGGAAGACTGATTCATCTAGGATATGCATATTCTGAGCCCCTAACATTAGCTCTATATTCAATTTAACAATAAATTCTTATTCTAATCAAAATAGCAGCTTAAAATTAGTCACTTTATGTAAGACAAGACACTATCATACTGAAGCTTTATTATGCCTATTTAAATTCATTAATACTGTCATTGCACATGTGACAGCAATACTGCTTAGGTGGGTTTATGCAGCAGCATTCTCAACAGCTCATTCCTGCTACACCACCACCACACTTCCTTGTACGGCTATACTGGGAGTCAGATCAGAGAACAGATACAGCTGAAAAAGAAAAATCACTCAGGGAAAGGAGGTTATTTCTGAGCTACATCCATGCTCTGAACCGTTTCACCAAACGGTTGCATAAACAGTGAGGGACAACATAAACTGCCACTGCAACAAAAAACAAACCAAAGAGACAAAACATGTTGTTTCCAACCTAAATGATTGTATGAATTATGACCTATGGAAAAAGATCACACTTCAACATAAAGATCTGTCTGAAAGGCAACATGTAAATTGCAACTTGTCAACTTTATTATTATTAAACACTTTGGAAAGAGAGAAACCAAATTATATACCAATGCAAGCATTTGCTGGGAGAGTAATAATCATTCACCACTAACCTGATTCACTGGCTCATTAAAGTTGGTGATAAGTCCAGCACGCAATGTACTTTTTTCTTCTTCGGAAAGAGCACTGTCAGGATATATTTATTAGAATATTATTTAGTTTTCAATAAAAAACCAACTATTAATTCATATTTTGAATTATTTTCTCACTATTACTAGACACCGAAGTTAAATGGTCATTTCCATTTGTGCATCTGTGTTTGACTGTATGAAGATTTCTTTCAGACACCATTTTCTTGAAACTAATGTATTTCAGTTTGACAAATTAGCAAGAGAACATCCCTTGTTTTTCCACTATCTCAAAGATATTTATAGAGAGAGGGAACCATGAAACAGACAAATATTTATAAGGCCTTTTAACCTCAGGTTTTGATGTGACCTTTCTAAACACAAATGGCAAAAGAGAAAGTTCACAGAGTAAGGTACCCAGATACATTACGAAAATAAGGGAAAACTGTATGAACTATAAACTGATTGTTATTAGACACTTGTTATACAGTTATTACTGTGGGGATTGATGACTTAAGCATGACTTTGCCCATGTATACTAATGGATAAAGACAAAAAGGTGCCCAGTATAAGGCAATCATGGTANCTTGAAACTAATGTATTTCAGTTTGACAAATTAGCAAGAGAACATCCCTTGTTTTTCCACTATCTCAAAGATATTTATAGAGAGAGGGAACCATGAAACAGACAAATATTTATAAGGCCTTTTAACCTCAGGTTTTGATGTGACCTTTCTAAACACAAATGGCAAAAGAGAAAGTTCACAGAGTAAGGTACCCAGATACATTACGAAAATAAGGGAAAACTGTATGAACTATAAACTGATTGTTATTAGACACTTGTTATACAGTTATTACTGTGGGGATTGATGACTTAAGCATGACTTTGCCCATGTATACTAATGGATAAAGACAAAAAGGTGCCCAGTATAAGGCAATCATGGTATCAGATGACAGCTCTATCAGTCTAAGACTACAAGTTACAGTATCGTATCACTCCTGTACTATTTCAGACTTTATATGACCCATGTAATTTTCTTTTAGGTTCCAGGCAGAAAACATAAGAAACTGCTTTTAAAAATGCTTTGTTGGTATTTATAGATTATACAACCAGAAAAAAAAAAATCCACTTCCATTTACTGATAGCACCTAGAAAGCTGTTTCTTGTACAGAAAAATACTTAAGTTATCACACAACATTGTTTAGATGAAACTGTTTCACCTAACATTGCAACGATTTAGAAGCATGCATGCAATCATCATAACTCAATGAAGTCTAGTGGCTGGAAATTAAGAAGATTAAACACACCAACACAACCACTTCCTGTTGTCACACACACTAACCTACTAGTTTTATATGGCGAGATTTAAAATGATGCCTAAAGCTCCCTAAAACACAGCTTTTACACTAATCTATACAAATACTAAATATTCATCTCAAAATAGTAAAAAACAGAGGTGGGATTTACCCTAAGATCAAACATTTGCAACAATTCTAGTTTTCGCTTTTCCCCCCCTCTGTACGTAACACAAGTACTTGCTATTTCCTAAATCAAAGACTCATCATTCTAAGTATAGTACACAAGGGGGGCAATTTCTTGTTTCACTGGTGATTCAGAACTGCACACTAAGTTTTATTTTCAAAGGGAATTTATAGCACTCAGGAACCACACTTAAATGACGTTTTATCGAGACAGGCTTTAAGATATTTTTACATAAAATTAAGTTATGCCTAAAAACATTTTGGGTAAAGTTGACAAAGATTTCTGCAACAGTAAAATTTTTTCTTCAGGGAACTATTTCAGTTATTAATCTAAACCCACTAGATGACATTTTAGGGAAATAAAAAAAAGGGACCACAGATATTTAAAAATACAGAAATGTGGTATATAATTTCCACACATACAGGCATACTCTAAGCGGTTTCTAAAACTTTAAAGCTATTACTAATACAATTAAGAAATCTAATCTCAATTAAACATGGCTTGTACAATAACTCACTTTCAGAGATAACAGAAAGCAGCTAAAACCTGGTTTGTAAAGAAAACAAACTGTTCTGCTGTATTATTTCATTTACCTTGTTTGTAAGCTCACGAGCCTCCTTGCCTTAATTACTTATTCATAATTATACCTATCATATGCATATTCCAAGAGCAGCAAGCATTCAGTTCGTTACTCACTACAAATAAAAATGCCGTAATTAAGCTTTTACCATGACAAGCAAAACAAAGGAAGGAAAAGAAATGGACTCATGAGGATGACCGCCTCAAATACAGAAGCTTATGATCGGCAAAGTTGGCAAAGAGTAACGAAAAAAACCCCAAAAATCTAAGAAATCAATGTTCCGCGCCGCGTGAGAGGGTCTCCAGCGGCCCCCCAAAGAGCGGAAGGCGGGATCTGCCCTTCAGGCAGTACGGGAGCGACATCTGCTGGAGACCGCGAGCCGCCNGGCAGGGCCGAGCCGCCGGCAGGGCCGAGCCGCCGGCAGGGCCGAGCCGCCGGCAGGGCCGAGCCGCCGGCAGGGCCGAGCCGCCTTTATTCTCCTTTATACATCGCAAGAAAGGCCCACAGCTCCTCACAAAAGTTAAAGGCAGGCTAGAAGTTAGGAAGAACGTGGGTCATTCGCCGAGTTATGTCCCTTTAGCACCGAAATACACCAAATAAAAAATGAAAACAAGTTATTTTAGAGATGAACTTCTAAGTATTTATGTTGTAGTCTTTTCGCAATTTGCAACTTCAAAGTTTCTGATTTTTTTTTTTGTTTGTGGTATGGGGAAACACATTATCCAAATATTTAAAAAGTCACTTTGGAGCTTTTTGAAAAAAACTCTACTATTTCATGAGCTCAAAATCTCGAACTGAGGAGTTAGTTATGGTTAATCATTCAAACAAATGAAAACATAGATTTGAGAAGTATTATTAAAGTTGCCAAAAAGGTAATCTAATCAGAGAATAAAGTCCACAAAAGACAGGATTTAACAGTAATTACCTGTAAAATCAAAAACATGTTCAAGAAAAGGAACTCTTAATAACACTCGAACTCAAGAAAAGCCATTTCTGAAGAAACCAAAACCACATGCAAAATCATGAAGTGAGACCACCTTTTGAGGAGGCTGACGACAATTTCAAAAAAATAGGCCAAACTGTGCCTGGAAAGAGGCTATGACAACACTAGGCTCTTCTCCATGGCAGTCTGGAAAGCCGCCTGAGAAAGCACAAGGGAGAAAATTCACAGGCCCATCTCTAAAATCACTCTCACTGGAAAATGCTGCTTTAAGTCCAAGGCACATGGAGAATAAGGAGCACGAACAGGACAGACAGCATCAGTGAACATGTGCGAAAGGCAAAATATTTCAGAAGGCTCACTTTTTCTTGAGTTGTTTGTATTCACTGTTCTGCAGCTATGCATTTTAGCAGAATGAAACGTTTGACTCCTGTACCATCCAAAGAATTCAGAGTCTCAACATCTTCCTGATTTGTAGTAGCAGCAGCTGAGAAACCACAAATGCTCAGCAGAGTGATAAAGCTAGTCCTGCTTGATTCATCTGAAACTAACTTCAGCACACGTGTACAACAGAGACATTTAACTTATTGGGAAAGTTGTTGGTGATTGAAAGTTCTCCACAAGTACATAAATAATCAAGACAAATTGTTCTAAAAGAAACCTTTAGCATCTTTAGCACTGACTTACTAAGGAATTAAGGCTATATGAACATATCATCTGTCTGCAAGAACACTCCTCCAATTCTCGTAATTCTTCACACTACCTGGCAAATTTCAACTACATTTGGCAAAAAGCAGAAATGTCAATGGTATGATTTTTTTCCTTAGACTTTGTGAAAATCAACAGCTGAGTAAAGCAGATAGACCTGAGTTAGCATCCCACTGAGAAAAGCACGGGTATAAAATCAGTCCTTTCCTTCGAGAGGCAGCAGAAACCAGTCACCTCCAAATCCAACATCTGCTCTACCAAACAGGCTGGGTAGATCAGAACAAGCTTTGAGGTACCACCATGGATGGACATGGGACAGCTGCTGATGTGATAGACGAGATGAAAGACGAGAGTTTTGCAAGGACAACAAAAATACAGCCTGTACAATGAAACCTTCAAAAGTCATGGTATCCAAAACACAAGTGGTTCACAAAACAATCAAAATTATAGCTTAAAAGCAGCATTTCTCAAAATGCCCTCAACATTTTCTGCTAAGAGAACAGCCATCTGGGTGAATGCAAAATACTGACAAGATGGCATATGTGAGAAATTTAGAAAGAAAACTGGAGGAAGAAAGCAGACATAGAGTGGAAATTTAATACATATTTGCCACATGGGATCTTTAACAGCAGTCAATATTTTAAATTTATTTTATACATTAACTGTGTTCAATTTGCGATAGAAAAATTAGAAATGGGGAAAAATTGGACTTATACTGGAAATTCAATATAGATTTACCCCATGGAATCTTTAAGAACAGCCAATGATTTTTTTTTAATCACATTAAATTTGCAACAGGAAAAGTACATAGAGTGTTATTCAACTTTTACCTCGGTTCAAACAGTAAAACTGTAGTCATTACTTCTGCAGGAAATGAACCATGGTTTTTTTTCCACCAGAAGTGCTACTAACATCTACCTAAATATATTAACAAATTCGGACAATATATTTTAATTGCTTTGAATAATGCTTGCTAAGTACCAGTAATGTACGCAGCATTACCTCATCACTTAAACCAGAGATGTTAAAGATATATGCCATCTTCCATGCAAAAGATGGTATTCTCCTCTTGCATAGAAAAGAATCTGAATGCTTGCAGATGTTTCGCAATTGACTAATCCACATGTACAAAAACTCTAGCACTTTACCTAATAATGACAGAGTACTACACTATTTAAAATGTCCTACAGATGCAGAATTTCACCATTTTCCCCTCTTTTGGTGGATCTTCAGAAAAGCTGACAATGTTAAGGCAAAATACATTAAACTATCTCAAACAAAGAACACAACGAATATCATGCCATGCTTTTTGAACTAGCTTAGATTCATGATCCATAAAAAACTGGACCTGGAATTCCAATTTACACCCTACATAACCTGACAGTGATGTCCCACCTACTTATATTACTAGCATTTAAGAGACGGACCGAACACTTCCAGGTCTTTCTTGGTTCCTGAAACCCTTTTTGAACTTACACCTGTTTTTTAAAGGAAAAGGCATTGTTTGTAACTTTTAAGTAAATGATTTGGTGCTCGAGAATACTGGTTAGATTTTTAGCTTCTTCGGAGAACTTTTTCTCATGCATTATCAGAACCCACATAACAGAACAACAGAAAATGAAGACCAGAACTTGCTATCATGATAGCTACTTCCTCTTTCTCATGTATATATTCAATATGAATTATTAATCAGCTTAAATGAAATGTCTCCTTAATAATCTGTCCAAGAAACTTCCTACCTTTCACATCTGCCACTATCAGAAAGTCCAGGTGTTACCTTTATAAAACTTATGTCACTTCAAAATCTGGTTTCTATGAAATAGCCTTCTAACTCAGGTTGTTTTTTTTTTTTTAAAACAGGAGCAGAGTTGTAAGAAGAAATATGAAAACAGATTGGTTCATTAGTGAGTCCTAATGTTGAAACATTTTATCAGTTTCACCATGAATTCTAAAGTAACTTCTGTCAACCAAGGAATTTGCTGACAGTAAATTTGGCAGCAGTTTGGCAAGTGTAACAAAACCTACTGTAGAAGGTGAAGTGGAAGAAAATCAGAACTTACTGTGGTGCGACCCGTCTCCAGTAGCGATCAATTCCATTTTTAAAGTACAGCACAGCTAACCATCTTACATTCACATCCAGGGTATGATTTGTAAAGATATTCTGTTTAAAAAAAAGATTAAGTTAAAAACTGCTCGATACACCACAGACAGGATAGAAATTGTATTAACACATGCACTGGCATATGTATAAATACACACACCTCTATGTACAGGTGTATATAAACAAAATGCATTAGTCAGCATTTGACAGACAAGTGAAACAATGTGTTAAACATTAATTCTTAAAGATTACAAAAATGCTTATCACTAGTCCTAATACTTGATTTATAAAAAATAAACCCAACATATAGGGCAAATATATTTCTAATCTCGTCTGGCTAAGCAGGGAATAAAATGGTAATAATTACCAGCACCAGCCAGTTAAACTCTTTAATGACATAGATGGATTCTGACTAGTGTAAGATATTATTCTGTATGGTGCAGTGCCACAGACTTCTGAGACCTTTCAGGAGATTTCTTCATTATTTTGACACATGCTGAGAACCACTGACTGCAAAACAGTGACCTGGTAGGACAGCAACTCTCAAACTTACCTAAGCTTATTCTAGGAAATTAAGTTTCTACTACTAAAAAGGTATATATCTATACACATACACGTATCTGTATCTATCTATATACATTTTTATGTACCTGTATGTATATACAGACAAACATAGAGGAATTATTTTATATAGTAATGTTGTAAAATTAACCAAGCAGGAAAAGCTAACAAAGGTAGGCTACTGAATCTTCATACAGGTACTACTCTGAACAGCAGCTCTCCTCCTGTTTTCCACTGCATCAGATGGACCCTTCTTGAGAGGCTGAGAAATTACTCCCTCCTTTAGGGAGCAAATAGGCATGAGCTCAGTGGTCTTATTATACAGTGCACTGTCAAAAAAGAGTGCACCACTTGTATCAATTGCTTTTAGAAGGCCACTAAGAGGGGACATGAAAAATGAAGGTGTTCAGGTCAAGAGCATCTGCCACTTTTGGGTGCCATGTCTGAAGAACTATAAACAAACCCTTCAAAGAACTCAGCACTATAGACACCTGGGACCTCATCAAGCATTTTCACTATGAAATCAAAACTTAGCCTTCTCTAGAACTCTATTTCTGTAATAGTAACAGCTTTCTAGATACAGTGCCCAACACAAAAAAAAAAATCACGAACTCCAGTCACTGGAAAGCAAACAGACTTGCATGCAACAAAGGTATTGACTCCAAAACTAGCAGCCTTTAGAAAAACACCAAAAAGGTTGTATACCACTGATAAACACAACACAACATGAAAAGGATCTGTATGTAATACGTCTTCCTTTCCCGAAGCTCATTTAGGAAGAGGGATAGAATCTCTGAAAGATTTGACCTTTCCCAAGTGCAACTTAAGCATTTTACAATATGAAGGGGAAACTTCAAACACTGCTTTAACCACATATCCATGAAAAGCATTGCAAAACAAATGAAACAGAAAAGGAAAAGAACTTGTTCTGAAACTCCCATTGAGCCTTCTAATTACCATTCCCCTCCTTGCTAAAATACTCAGAAGCAAAGCTTCAAATCAAAATACCATAAAACTAGACAGGGCCTGGATAAAAATATGCAAAAAAGGCCAAAGGTATCTACACAAGAACCAGTGAAACCTCTCTATATAGTCTGTATCTATACATGAGCTTCCCAAAACATGAAGTATTTCACATAACACATTAAAGCTGTTGTAGAAGTAGCAGGAATAAAGCTAAACAATACATAAAGTGATACAACTGGTAAAGGACAGAGATTGTTTTTCAAAAATAGCCACTTTATCTCTGACTTTTCAGCTCTGTTCTTCAAAAGAGAGGTACATAGCACCTTCAAAAGAGAAGCACAGAAACGAATGTTAATAACTCTACTGGGTACTAAAAATTGTAGATTCAAAGATTTATGTTTCATGGTTCATTCTGATTTTCTCTATCCTGATCATCCCAGAGGCAGATGTATCTGACAGTAAGAAATTATATTATCTGACAGTAAGAAATTATATTACTTCCCATATCCCATAGAGATTAACTATCTTACCAACTCTACATTTATAATCACCTGCTTCCCCCCAGTCTTTTCTGCTCCACCAAGAAGGTACCAACTATCTTCTTTCCCGGGCAGTCCCCCTGTCATAATCAAGTTAAACAAAGAAGTACAGATTCTCTACTTTTATTTAGTTTGGAAGATTCCTGTTTATATTTCACACTTGAAGAAAGCCTGATGCATCCCCAAACCGGGCTACTTAACCACATTAATAGAATTAACAGTATTTGATCTTTCCAAACCCTGCATTTTTAGCCCCTTTATTTAAAATGAACTCGTATCAACTTCAGTTACACCTGTGAGCACTCCGCTTGTCTACAACCTAAACTGTAAGTTCTCACAGCAAACATCCAGAAAATAAAGAATGCCCAGTCAGTGGCAATTCCTGCTGTTTTCTATCAAGATCGTTTATCACTACAGGAACACTATGGCAAAGGCAGTGGGTAAAACGCAATTTGACAGCTCAAAAGTCACATTTTTTTTTCCCTTTCCCCTGAATCCCCTGATTTGCCTTCAACTTTCCAAACAAATGAAACAGAGGGTCTACAGAGAACAGAACATGTCACTCCACAACTCTGAGTCATTCATCCTATGCACTGAAGACAGATGTTTGTAGGAAAAGCAGTTTATCTCTGTTTTTAAGACTATTATAAACATACACATAGGAATCGGAGAATAGCAACACTGTTAACTTCTGAGTGTCTTCTCTGAAACAGTTGGGTCTCCTTCTTTGACTATGTTTTCATGACCTTGCACCATATTAATCCATCTATTTCATCAATGGTCGTAGTACCTTTAGAAGTACTCACCTTTCCCATTTCAAGAACCTTACTACCAGCCCAGTCAGCTAGTCTCCCTGGGAGTCTTTCTCCACTGACAGAAGGAAAGCAATCCCAGCTGGGTATCAAACTCAGTGCAATAAAAAGCACGGGGGAACTTCTATGAAAACGGTCATAATGCATCACCTCCACAATAAAGAAAAGCTGGTTACTGCCTTGGTATATACAAGTGCCCCTGCCTCATGGGGTAGTAAAGGTAATTCCTTTGACAAGGGTCCTCTTGGCCTTCTGCTACTAGAATTCACAACAGGCCAACAACAGGTTTAGCACTAGAGCCCACCCCCTCATGCCGCTAGAGTTGGATTTCCTCCTCCTGAATGCCTGGGAAAAGAGCCTGCTTTGAGACACAGTGATGACAATGCCTACCACCACACAGCATAAGGATACTAGTTGCTGGACCATGATGACTTGAGGCTTCTCTCAGCCAGAGGTCATGGTTCAACAGTATTCTATAGAGCCAAAATCAAAATTACTCAAAGTCTACTTAATAGCACTTTTCCACTGTATCTTACCAACAAGACTGAATAAAAGCCTGGCTGTGTCTCCCACTGCTTCAGTTGTTCCTCAGCTGGTTTCAACACTGCAGTATCTTGACTAGTAGCTTGGGTCAAGACTCGCAAAACAATAGTGCTGGCACTATTGAGATCCATGAAAATCTGCGAACGTTTAAAAAGGAGGAAAAACACTTAAGAAAAAAAGACAGTGAATATATACAGGTATTTGGCATTCATATTATCTAAACAACCCACGCTAATTTTTCATTAGATGACACTGTGTAAGACAGCATTACACCCACTCACAGGCAGCATCAAGGTACAGTGATTAAACTATTTTGCTTTCAGAAACCTCTCAGCAGAAAAAGCAAGCATTAAGTCTATCACTACAAGCACATTTACTAGATTTGAGGAATTACAGGAAATATTTTGATTTTAAACCAGTTACCTCTCCTGTGAAGCTCAGCAAACTAAGAGCAAAACTGCAGCTAGTGATTACTTCAGCTGTAGGCAGAGCGAACCATGGGTTGTCTGAAAGAGGCAAAGATGCAGAGTATTAACACTTTGGTATTTTCTAAATAGTTTTTCCCCAAAAGAGAAAATGACCCATCTCAGATAGTTAAATTCTACAATTCAAATTGATCTAAACATTTTATATCCATAAAAGAGGATGAATTATAGTTTCACAATTAAAAGTCCTAAATGAAACTGAATTTTCCTCAATATATTTGTATTCCTTCATTATCTATTTACCATACAAAATGCTAACAAGCTGAACTAAGAATACCAATTGCCTAATTTCCAATATAAACACATTCTTGTTCTCTATAAAGGCAAAACAAAACATTGCTCTCTAGATGACAGAGAGATTACATTTATAATGACTACAGAAGCAGCATTACAACAAATTAAAGAGAAGCATATATAAAAGCAACTATGAAGTCTGGCAATTAAAATTGGTTTTCTGTCTATAAAACCTTCCGTTTATAACCTATGTAAGCTTTTGGTTACACAGATACATGTTAAATATTTATATACTTAAGTTTTCTAAATAAACAACCAAGCACAGTTTCTCTTCAACAAACAGGCCTGAGGATTTGCTTTTGTTTAACACTAAAAAAAAAAAAAAAAAAAGTTCATTTTTCCAACCTTCAGGAAAAAAAAGCCTGAGGTGTAAAATTGTTACAGTGGTGGTAAGAAAGCTAGACAAATTAAATCTTTTTCTGACATAGGTTTAAATTCTGATTTTTTGAAAAAACAACCACCTTAACAACAAAACTAGCAACAAGATTAAAGACCTTTTGTACCAGTAATAGCCCTGCACAATTTAAAAAAAAAGAAAATTCTAAGAACTCTCAATCTGTAATTCTCCAATCATCCTCAAAAAAAAACAGACTGAAAATTGAAGGTCCTAGGGTTAAAGAAAATGTATGTTCAAAAATATCAGCCACAATATCAGATCTGTCTTTACAGCAATAATTGAGCAGAACAAGTAACTCAACCTCTGCTTTATACTTCACATGCGATGCATCTTTTTCTCTCTCTGCTTTAACCTCCCTGTGTATTGGGTTTGCATAGCAAGGTTTTGGTAGCAGGGGGGCTGCTGGGGTGGCTTCTATGAGAAGCTGCTGGGAGCTTCCCCTGTGACCGACAGAGCCAATGCCAGCTGGCTCTAGGACGGACCCGCCGCTGGCCAAGCCTGAGCCCATCAGCAATGTTGGTAGTGCCTCTGTGATAACGCATTTAAGGGGGAAAAAACCTGCACAACTGCAGCCGGGAGAGAGGAGTGAGAATATGTGAGACAAACAGCTCTGCACACACCAAGGTCAGTGAAGAAGGAGGGGGAGGAGGTGCTCCAGGCGCTGGAGCAGAGATTCCCCTGCAGCCCATGGAGGTCCACAGTGGAGCAGATATCCACCTGCAGCCTGTGGAGGACCCCACACCAGAGCAGGTGGATGTGCCTGAAGAAGGCTGTGACGCTGTGGGAAGCCTGCACTGGAGCAGACTGCTCCTGAAGCACTGCACCCCATGGAACAGACCCACACTGGGCTGGAGCAGTTCGTGAAGAACTGCAGCCTGTGGGAAGGACCCATGCTGGAGAAGTTCATGAAGGACTGTCTCCCATGGGAGGGACCCCATGATGGAGTGTGAAGAGGAAGGAGCAGCAGAGACAACGCATGATGAACCAACTGCAACCCCTGTTCCCCATCCCCCTGTGCTGCTCCGGAGGAGGCAGAGAAGCTGGGACTGATAGAGCGGCTCGATGGGCAGCTGGCAGCCAGCCAAAGTCAACCCACCTCACCCTGCAAAACCAACCTACCTTCCATTTCTTCATTTCATGTGTCAGTCATTTCAACCTTTATCAATTTGCAGATTGTCTAAAATCTTCCTGCAACGGTGAGACCTTTGCTCACTTCTCGGAAGACCATTAATTTCCAGGGAACCAAGACCCTGATTTAGACTATAAAATCCAACTGGTACTGGTTTACCCTATGTAGAATAGTGCCCAGCACAAAGAATCAATGTCAAGGCAAGACTTTAATGTTACACTAAAAGTCCTGCTAGCTTCATTTTTCCATCAAAAATAATCATGAAATAATAAATTTGTACATAATGCTGTTGACAGGACAGGCAGTAAGAAAAGGTCTTTAGGTGCAATATCGTTAACTTTCTTCTTTTTTGCAGGTATTTTGACATCTTGAGTACCTTAGGCTGCCTTCATCACAGCCAAAATTGGCCAGGAAGCAGCAGTGTAATGACAACACTGGAAAACACTGGGTTAACTTGTAAGGATCACAATAAGAACTCCATATTCACAGCACAAAGAACTTGAGTAAAATAAGCACACACAAGAAAAGCTGCAATAAAAGATCTATTCAGATTTTTCTGGTATAAACACTGTAGTGCTGAAGTACCTAGTATAGCTAACAGAATTTCAGAGCTCCTAAAAATGGTAGTGAAGGAAAGGGAGGAAAAGAAGGATACGATAAAAACCATAACAAAAGCAGGTGTAGAGTTTGCACTAAGGAGGAAATCATAGCTCAATTCCTGCAAGATCAAAACTACACTTCATGTTATGAAGTGATTTCATTTATTTCCATTCAAAAGCCAAATTATTTACTTTCAAAAGAAATATAGTCTTATCTTACACTATCAAAGAAGACCTCATAAAGTGTAATTCTGAAGCACCTACTCAACTGAAAAAAAAGCAGCAGGCCATCAGTTTGATTATCAGATGAAAACCAAAAAGAGAGAACTTCTGAAAGTTAGTAAGCTAGCAGAGCATGTATGTGTAAACAAAATGGTAAATAACTTCTTCAACTTCAGGGAATCTGATTTTAGGCCTTTTGCTGAACGGTGTTCTCCAAATAATGAGTTGCCATAAGAAAACTGCATGTGTAGCAACAGTGAACCTGTAGCATGCACCCAGATATTTGCTAAAGATTCATTGCAAGGACATGTTCATTTGAGCAGAAAAAAATGGATTATGGAGCATTCATATAACAATTGATTTTGTACTACAAAACTAAGATCATGTCAGCTAAATTATTTCTCAGCTACATTCAAATCTGATGCAGAAAAGGAGGGCTTCTCCCCAATGGAACAGTGCTTCTACTAAAAATTTACATGCTTCACCTAGAACAGTTCTCATCAGAAGACCTACTTATTGAAGTTAGCACAGTACAAACACAAAAACCATGAGGCTTTTTTTTCATTTTCTTATTTCAAAATAATTAGCTGGCAGATCTAAAGACAACAAAAAAAATCAAAGAGAAATATTTGCAAAGGTTCTTTTTTATTAATGCTTCTCATTCTTTAAAAGGTTCATATTTTCATTTAAAAATTGGAGCAGCTATTGCTGTTCAAAAAAAACAAGAAAAACAAAACCAACCTCAGCAGGTCAGAAAAAAAAAAATCATTTAACCCAGTGTTCTGTCTCTGTCAAAGACTACAGCAGATGCCCAGGTCACAACAATCTTCTAGTGATATTTCTCAATGATGCTCTCGCATCCTCCAGAAAACTGTGGTTCAAGGATTTCCTAGTAAGAAGCAGGGCATTTAAATTTAACAGCCCTCAAGAGATTTAGTCTTCCATGAATTTGCACAGTTCCTTTTTGACCCCATGTAAACAACAGTCCTCACACATTGGATGAGGCTGTCACAAGCAAAATAACAAAATCGAAGATAAGAATAATAATCTCCCTGAAGATGGGGCAACTTTTAGATAAAGTTTACAAAAACCAAAATACTTAAGGAAGCAGTATATTCTGTATGATTTGGATGGAAAAAATTAACTGGAAAAATATCTGATATACATGTATAGCAAATACAAATGTCAAGATGCACAATGGCAATAATGCTTTATTATGGCTGGGATTTTGCAAAGTCCGTTGCAAACTTATCAGAACCCATACAGAACACAACAAGCTGTCCACTGCTTTTATGTTTAAGAAATTCCTCTAAACAGTTTCTGCTTTATTCTGGTAACTAGAGTCTTATTTTTACAATTATTTTCCTTTTTTTTAAATATAAAAAGAAAAAAAACTATTTCAAATCAATCCTTACTGCACCAAACTCGAATTTGCAGTTTAAGCTAGCTACAAATAAGTTAGGCTAATTTAAAGAGGTATGGTCACCAAAATAAACAGTATGACCCTCTGCTTGTCTGTGCACCCCTTAAATACCTGAAGCTGGAGGGAGTGGGGAAAATGCAGTTTTTTGTTTGGAGAAGTCCAGCTCCCCAGTCATTTCCACACTACACTGCTAGACAAGTATATGCGCTAGGCATAAAAATGCAGGCAGAACAGACACTGTGCAACAGATGTACTACATCTTCAGCAGCAGAGTTGGCTTATGCCTGCTTAAGGTGTTCACTCAAACTGCAGTTTTAATAAACACTAGGACAGCTATTGGGAGATCCATGACTTTACATTAGGGTGCTTACTAGTACTGTAAGAGTGAATGAGTAGCCGCATTTAGGGATCCCCCTTCCCAGCCAAATGCAATGCTGTGGTATTAGCAACTCCCTTTTTCTCACAAAAATCAATCTTAACACTAGAGGGAAAAAAAACATTTTTTTTCTTAAATTTTAAAAAATTAAACCCCATCAATTACCAGATTCAGATACAGAAAAACAAAACAATAGCACACCTTCAAGATGGCTTCAGCATCCTGTCAGCTAGAGAACTTTCAGAAAACTAATTCCTAAATGCAAAAGCACAAGTTCCTGGGATCTAATTTTGTATATCAGTCTTCTTTTGCTTCTCTGTCTTATCAAAATGTGAAGTGAACTTAGAGGAAACATACATATTATGACAGAGCCAACTTAATAGTTGCCCTCCAAAATGCCAAAAGTGGAGGGCATGGGGGAATGGGACAAAAAAACAAGCCAAAAAGTCAAGCCATCTGGGCACACTGTTCCACAGACACCAGAAGTGGCTGTGGGAGGAAGGAGGAATACGGGACTTCCAACAGTGTCAAGCCATTACAGGCTCAGGTCCAAACAGGCAATTTCAACTCTGACGAAGTTTCTCCTTACATTCCGTTCTCACTAACAGGATTTCTGTTGGGAACTTATCCTCTGCATGCACTCTGTAAGGATGATTGACTCAACGAGGGCACCAGCTCATACCTCGTGTTAATGGGATCCTCCCAAAACACGGTTTTAATTACTGCCATGTACAGATGCCTTTGTGAAATCAATTCCTGCAGACAGAACACAGTTGTGCTTTAGGAGTTTAAACCCAGATTTCTCAACTCATAATTTGTTGTGACCCCCTCCACTACCCTCCTTTTTTTTCTTTTTTTTTTTCTTTTTTTTCTGGTTAAACTGATGGGTCAGGGCCTCTTCAGATCATAATTTACGCAGAGGACATACAGACACTCTCAGACCCCACAGAACAGCAGAGACCCATGAATATTGGCTCTAATATTGTGGGATAGAGACAATTTTCATCTCTTACACATCAGGCTTTCCTGTTGCACAGCAGAGGGACGTGGGTTACACCACAGATGGGTTACATCATAGGAACAAGGATTTTCTCCACAGTCTGTTAGGTACTTCTAGAGCTTAACTCACTGTTGAACAAGTTCTACAGGACTGTCCTAGAGATGAAACGGAGGAGATGAGTATTAAATAGCTGCTGTCTTTTGGGTACCTTCACAGCCATAAGGTGTGTATAGAAATGCAGGTAGAGTCTGTCAACCTTATAAGCAACATTTTCTCAGAAGGCAGGCAGGGTCTGCACTTCGAGTCACAACAGCCAGAATTTCCAAGTTTGATCATTGGGTAAGGTTAGCATTTCCCATCTTTACTTACTCATCTCAGACTGTCTCTTCACAATAAACATTGAGTAATTTCAGGAATGTTGCTTGCTTTCTGCTGCTTTTCTGTGGTTCATACCCATTGCTATCTTAACTAAGTAACACACATCAGGTGGAGGAGGAAGGAAAAGAAATCTCTTCAATTAGAAAATGTTCAACACTGTCAGCTGTAAATCCAAGCATGGCTCTATTGCCATGCCGGAATTTCTTCTCGTATGAGGGAAAAGAGCCTAATCACACACAACAAGGAAAAGCTGCTCTCCCAAATCCAACTGAATATGCACAGAACTGAGACAACAGCATACTCTCAAGCGTCAGCCGACAGGAAAAAAAAAACACTCAGTTACACCTGGAAGATAAGCAACACATCAAATGCCACCCCTCAGCACAATGAGATGGTGTCTTCAGAAACCGCAAGTACCAATATCAGCTCCTCGTCGTTACCATCCCATGTCCTGCACTTGCATTCCCACTCCCGAACTCTTTCATCTCCTTTCGCTTGCAAAAATCCAAGACTCACTTCTGTTCTATGCTTCATTCTGTAATTCCTTTTCT
>VYZW01018437.1:0-17931 GCA_013401315.1 Balaeniceps rex | reverse complement strand
TCAAATTTGGTCATGAAAATCCCTCAGACTGAAGGAAATGAGAGGAGAAGCATTGCTTTGTTAAGCACATGAAATTCTACCGTAGCTGCTCAGCTCTGGCCTGCGTGCCCACTCACAACGCTTCACTAGCAGTTGTAAAGCACTATTGTGTCGAGCATCTCTCCAATTACGTTCCCACCTAACTGTCATTATAGCTCTCTACCTCTTCTCCCTTACCCTTAATAGCACAGACTATTGTAACCAGCCTATTTACCTGCTACTCTCACAGTTGCTCACCAACTTAAATGTGTNCAAAAAAGACATCAAAATTAAATAAAAACATTTAAATTTTTGAAGCATTAAAAAAATCTGCATGGTCTAATCATCACCATTTACTATACCACCCTCTCACATTATGCAAATACTTACTAATTCCCTTGGCAGTATATATTTGGGGACGCGATATAAAAGACTGATTCATCCAAAGGCGTATCACAGATCAGAAGCAGGGTTACCCGTACTAACACACTGTGAATTGCCTACAGCAGAAGACGAAGTGCTTTCACCCAGACAGAGAGCTCCAACGCATTCTCCATACAACACCACTGACTCCCGCAAGTCTTTCGGTTAATCATACTTCCTGCTGAAAACCAGGGAGGAGCTCCAAAGGGTAAGAACACTCCATGCAGATCTGAAAAGCCATGAAAGCATTCCACATTAACTAGAGTGGGACAAAGGATCAGGTCAGAGCATATTTTGGAACCTTTCTTTAAATAACAGCTAAATTGTAGAGCAGAGGGAAATACAACACAGAACCATTGAAGGATGGGGAACTAAATGGCACCCATTTTTCCAGCAATAAAGTGTCATCAGGAAGATGTTATTTTGACTAAATGTAGATCTTTCAAAGTTAGTAAGAGAAATTATAAGTAAAACAGGCTCGGTTTGGTTGGTTGGGTTTTTTTAAAGGAAGGTAAAGAAAAGGCTCCAATCCAGGAGTCACATTTTCTTTAGCAAAGACTTCATTTGCCATTTATCTTACTCTGAACTCACTGAAGAAGTGCAGAGGCTGCTGTGAACTACAGCCAACCAGATCAGAGTCAGAAAAGAGCAAAGGAAAAACTGCTAGCTGTCTAACAGATGGAGCGATTAAGTACACTAGGGGAATCCACTAAAAGCAAGTGAGAATAACTAGCGGGGAGCGTGGCTTTCAAGGGCATTTACCAGCAAACCTGGCTTTTTTGGCCTTTTCAGTATTTCTAAATTAGTATTTTATTGTAGTTCCTTTCTCTTGCCTGTTACCTCTTATGTTATTTCAAATCCTTGCCTTATTGTTGCAAACCTGGAAAAAGTGCTTATTTCTGAGCTACAAAAAAATGGAAAATCCCCTAGGTTTCTGGGCAAGGGTTCAAAGTGATATTAAATATTTTAATAATAAGCCCTAAAAATTGAACTGGGTACCATGTTGCTGTCAGTCAAGACCTCTATTTGTCTGACCATCTGCTTATTTTCCTGGTCTTACTCTCATACATCTATCAAACAAAAATATGATCTTTTGAGGCACTGTCTATCTGTAGCTCCTGCTAATTTCAGCATAGATTTATGGAGATTAAATGTTTTGGACATCAGATAAAAATGTGTCCTAAAATTGATAACTGAGCAAACACAAAGACTCAAAAATACAGTATTTCATACACATGTTCTTGCAATGGAGGGGCATGGGTTTAGGATTATAATAATTATAAAATTTTACTTATTATTTATAAAATAATTATAAAACTAATACATAAACAATTGCCTAGGGTACAACTCATAACGTATCTCAACATTTCCCAGCCAAGCAGAAAAATATTCAAAGATGTAAAAATATCCCAAATACAAACAGCCGGGTTTCTGCAAAGGAAACTGACAGAGAGAAGGTAGCTCCCTGGAGGATTTCCTCATTTTTACAAAAAGCTGATATCTTTCTTTCAGGATAATATGAACAACATGAAAAGTTTGTTCGAAAGAAATTTTGAAATTAAGTTGACTTGACTGTCTGGGAAATTGATGTCTTATCCACTGTGCATAACTTATCAAGGAAGTCCAATTAGTGTAAAATGCCAGTCAAACATTAACATTATGAAGGTGCTGAAGCATCCCAGTATGTAGTAAATGTGTTGCAAAACAATAAAACTAACAATGGCTGCCTGAGCAGCTAAGTTAGGACTGACAGGTTATGTGGATAATTGTTCCTTTAACAGGCTTCTATAAGGAGATAGAACTTAACATTGAATGAAGCAGGTGCTCCCATTATCTAGCTCAGATTGATTTAATCAGGAACATTTTGGGACAATTAGTTGGCTAAAACTGAAAGAATTTCAAGTGCCTCCAACCTCCCTGCAGAGGGAGAAGAGCACAAACACTAAAGCAGGTAAAAGGAACAAAACTGATGAAGAGGCTTAACAGCACATCATAGGAGAAAAAGACTTGGTGCTTTGAAGGAACAGTAAGGAAGGAAAAAGCAGGGAGATCAGAGAAGTGCAGACCAGACACACTGAAAAGTAGCTCATCTGGAGCAGTCTGATCAGTGTCCATGTGAGAACTATATTTCCAACAACTGCATTATTTGAAGCCTTCTCTTCTATTACGTACATCATTGCACTGGTGCTATTAATGTATCCCCATTCCAACGTTCAAAATACATTGAAAGCATTCTTAAAAAAAAGTCAGTTAATAGGCAGGTTACAAAAAAAAAAGTGTTAGCTTATCCTAAAATAAGTTGTCAAGGATAAATACAGAATATAGATTCTAGAAGATGGTATAAACCATTGGGGTAATGGATTAGTTTGCAACAAGTAAAATTTCCTAGGCAAATTACATAAAAAGTGTAATAACTGATACATAAGCACACACACATTAAGAATAAATATAACCAGCAAAGAAAACAACAGGTGATGTTAAATCCTGTTTTATTTTTTGCCCATAACATGAAGATGGTGATGGTCTACAAGAGGGACTTCTCTTAGCAAATGTAACAGAAACAATAGGCCCAAACAGATGAAAAAGGAAAAGGTAAACACTCTGTACCGTGATTTTTAAGGAATGCTTTTTATCATTTACTTACAGAGCAATTTTCCCCATGTGCCTGTGGTAATCTTCCCTAAATAGTTAATGATGCAACTCTATAGGTAAGTAACTTTGAGACACTTAGGAGAAAGAATGATTTGAGCCATCTTACATAAATGGGGTGGAAGAATGCTTAGTAGTAGTTTCATTCAGTGAAGTCCCAGCCTAAAACAATAAGGAAATGGTACCTACATTGTAACAATAAAAAACTTCAGTATTTGACAATAGCTTATTTGATTAAACCACAGAGGACACTTTTCCTGATATATTCTCCTGCCTTTCCCTCATATTTAATAAGCCTAACAACATTAGTACATTGCAGCAATGCAAGATTTGTTGGTGTGGGGTGTGTTTTTTTGTTGTGGTGGGGTTTTTTTTGTTGTTTTGTTTTGTTTTTTTTTCCCAAGCCTGTTACAAATATAAGCATTTTATGGATTTCCAAATTATCTGCATGCTAACATTACCAGAATGCTGAAGACAAAAGGAATTTTCAAACCAAACCACATCACAGTTAATCCCAAAGTACAAACACATTCATGTATATTTCAGTTCTCCAGCAAATTCATCTTTCGGTCTAAATATTTTTTTTTTTAATACAGCTTCTACACTACAATGTTTCATACAAAAAGGTATTCTAATGCAGAAGGGTTGAAAATCCTGTTTATTAGTTTACCTGTTCTGTCAGCTTCTGTTCTGATAATCTGCAGAGACCAAAGTGAGAAGTTTAAATCATAGTAAGGAATGGATAAGTTTACAACCAATTATACACTCCTATGAAGAGAGGAACCTAAAACTAGTCAAGATATTTAGTAGATGGACTTTCAAAACCAAAGGGTACCTGGATATGAAACTCAGCTGAATAACATTCACTCAGCTGACACATAGGAGAATAAAACAAAACTAACTCTGCCAGTTGAACATTTGAAGACAAAGAACACTGAACCAAATTTAGGGGACCTAGTGTAATAACAGGAATTGAATATAGAACCTGTGCTCAAATGAGCTCAAGGGTTTGCATCAGTTGCCATTTAAAGTGTTTTCCACATTATTCTTTGATGACTGAACCATCAATAATTAAAACACACAAATAACCAAAAAAATCTGACTGTTGTTCTTTCCTGTTATCTATATATTAAGAATCTATTGCTATTCACCAGGCACACATACCATTGCAACTGCAGAAGCCAATTTTAACGAACTCCTGTCAAACTGTGTTAACTTGCAGCAGTACTCCAGCACTGTAAGAGAAAGGTATAACGATGCAGAATTTAGAACATATCACAGCAGAGATTTAGCTTTAGCATTCATGAATGCCTCCAATTTTCTCCTTCCCCACCCCGTATTTCTAACCATGAAAAAACCTTAATAGTGACCATCATTGCAGTTTCTCTATATGTATCAAGAAAATGCTCTTTCTAGCACAAATATATAACATATTTTTATGCTATAAAACCTTACAACTCAAGGATCTTCTTTATGAAGTTTCATCATATTTAAAGAACTGATGATAAAGTCACAGCAAAATGTGTGTGATGGAATCAGAAAAAAAAAATAGAATATTATTTGTAATATGATGTAATAAGGCACATTGCCCATGCTTAAGTGTAGCTGCAAACATCTTTACTAACAGTATTTCTAAAGTAGACAAAAACAGAACTTCTAGAGCCATCATTAAAAAAAACCCAAAACTTCCCAACTTCAGAAAGGAAGAAAAAATTAATTATTCCATTTTCTGAAATACTGAAAATATTAAACCAGTCTAGTAGCTGGTGATTTTAATTGTTCATGTCAGAATTTAGAACCACATAGAAAAGCATTTGGTGTTTGCTGACTTTGAATAATTGAGATTTCTTTCTTCTGGAATCTGGGAAACAGTCTCTATTCATGTGCCTTGTTCCTGATCCCCATTTTTGGCTGGCACAATTGAAATAGTGCATCTCTCACTGACAAGTTCCTTCATGCTGACAAGGAAGGAAGTTGCAGTTTTCCTTTTCATTTTTCAGTTCTCCTTATGCTTATTTAATGAAGCATAAATATGGATGGCACCTTCCTCCTTACATCAGTTGAAAACATACAAAAATACATTCAGCTGCAAAAGCACCTCTTTTTTAACCAGTCTTTAAATAGTTCCCTTGGTTTTCATCATTATTATAGAGACTTATGCTTCCTTCATGCACGTGAGCCACTCAATCTCCAAAACAATCTGTCCACGTAAACTCATCACACTGATTTCAGACAAAAGTGTAAGGAGAAAAAACCATATGCGGCACTCAGAACAAGAAAATCCTTTCACGTAGTGAAGGCATAGGGATTCATATTGTTATTCTTTCACTTCATTTCCACCTCTTATTAGATGAGTGCTCAATACTAATTTTTGTATGTTATTCTTTCTTCTTTAACTATAATTAACTCTACAAAAGAGTCTGTCACCTAGTCCTGCATGGGATCAGCCACACCTAACAGACAACTCCACCTAAACCCTTCCTGACAGATTTCTAGTCCTGTTGCCAGAGGACATGGAAAGAGTTCATTGTCTTCTTCACAGAAATACTATTCACAGCGTTTTACCAAAGGACATTCCTATTTATCCATTTAGGTGTCACTGGATGCTGCAAACTGGCTTGTAACGTTCCCCTGCTCCTATCCCATCTCCTACTTGGCAATGTCATCCTCCTGCTTTTAGCTCACTCTTGCCTTTTGCCTTTTCTATTGCCTTCTTAGGGTTGGGATTTATCGTCCTTTTTTAGGCTCATTTACCCAAGTGTTCTGGAGGTGGAGAGAAAGTGGTATACAGCTAGAGTAACCAAGAAAAGATGTCTGCCAGCAACAGGCAAACACTGACATGCAGGTCCACACACAATACCTGGCTATAGAAGATATTCAGGTCAGTTTGGATAACACTACAAATTTCACTAATGTTGACCAGGCAAACCTATCCCTATGCTGATATCCAGAACAACTTTTTTTTATTTTGTACAGCCTTAGTTGTTTGTGAGCTCTAAAAGCACTATTTATCAGCTACTTACTACCTACTCTTCTTGCAGATTCCATCATAAAAGTATTAAATACTCTCAAATCTCTGTATACATTCAGATCCAGGAAAAAATTTCCACATTAATGGCATGCTTACATACCTACAGACACAGACTGCCAGGCACCAGCTCTACCTGTGTTCCAAATCATTCAGTCCAAGTCCCCTTCAAACCAGAAACCATATCACAACCTTAACATGATACTGAGCCTGCACAAATATACTGTCAGGGAACAGCAAGGGCAGGCCTGTTCCACCAGGAGGTAGGTCAGAAGGTAAGGGTGACCACAGCACACACCAAGGCAGCAGCCTCACCAACAAGGGTACAGTCCCCCAGCATCCAAGCAGGGTAAGGCTGGCCAGAGCTTCAGTGGAGTTCCCAGGTCAGGAAGCAGAGGGGGTGGATGGAGGTCCCAGGTGAGACTGATCGGGGCAATTAAGGGCTACCATTTTTGGCAGGATCCTGACCTACACCTGCTTTTTTGGCTACAGTAGTCTTGTGCCTGGCCAACTCAGAGTAGAGATGTATAACTGTACACCAGTTTGTGGTAAGTATCCATTTTATTAAATAGAGGAGATATGCATCATATTATCTGAATGTGTTTTGCATTTGGACTTATGAAACACTCTGATTAATGTAAAAAAATGTTTCTTTGTAGCACACTGTGATCTCTCTCTACTCTTTAAAAGGATCATAAATATAGTTATTAACAAAAGTGGCTGAACTGTAGACATTAGAGGTTTTTAAGGAAAAATATGCTGGAATTTCAACTTAAATTTACTCATTGCAGGACCTCCTTATACATCGAAGACTATACTTTATCACTTACCATTACAGCCTATGAAGAGTTTGGTATCTAAGCTTGTAAAACTGACATAATTATTCCTAAACAGGAAAAAAACAGATTCTACAAGTTAGAATCTAATCATCTTAGAATGATTCACCCTCAGCAGAAAAATTCTGCTTTCACAGAAATGAGGAAGTAATACTAAGAAACATACATACATACTTTTATTTGGGCATATCTGCAAGCATTAATATGTATATATTTGCATATGTAACATTTCAGCTTGTTTACACATGCAGGTATATTGACAAAGACCTTTATCTGTTAGAAAGCTAGGTGATGGCAATTGTGGAAATCAGTATGTGCATCTTATTTTACATGTTCTTGGAATACATCTTTTACAAGTTTATACACCAAGACCATAGCAAACTTCAGCATTAAGTCATGCAAGGAGCACTACACTATATTCATGCAATATGGAACTAGTTCCTTAGCATAAACTGTTTGGTTTTCAGTTCACATATTGATCCAACAAAAGGCTCCTATAAAAATGGTGCTATCATATCCAATTAAAGAAGTAAACAACTGTAATCATGTTTGTAAGACTACAGCTGAAATACAACATTGAATATTGCATCTGTCTGAGAAAAACATCAGGAAGAACACAAGCATGTCACCACCATTTAAAAGAGAAGGAGAAAATTAAGTGCATACTTACTGTTTCTATGTGGACGGACAGGAACATAGAGAAATTTAAAATATTTATACTTGTATATACAAGCATAAAAGTAGGAATTTTAGATTCGTGCCTTTCAGATTCATATTTTTGTTTTTTCAGCTTTTTTCCTTTGGAAGGATTACAAAAGGGAGAAAAGGCAAACTATAAAACTTTAAACTCATTTTTATCTGTTCAATTTACACCAGAATAAAGAAACATACTACTAAACCTTCTTTTTCATTCTTAACACAGGCTCTTCTGCACCTAGTTCTTAAAACTGTTTTATTTGTAGCACTACATGCTTTTTCTAGAGTTTACCAGAGACCAAACTTTTACATGTGGCAGAATAAGAAACTGCTGCTACAATTATACTTTCTCATATCACCAACAGTTTAAATAAATGTTTGTTTAAAGAGTCCCACCATTTTCAGAAATATAGGCTGTACCACTGCTCACACAAATAGAAAATAAGTATTTAACTGGAAAAGCAAGTTCTGTGCTGGAAAAAAAAACAACAACAACAAAAAAACCCAAATACTACACATATACATTTAGAGTGAAGTGAATTTCATAAAAAACACAAAACTACATTCACCTCGTGTGACTCTTAAGCCATAACCTATGTCTGAAAGCATATCTGTATTTCAGCAAGCTTTTGCTGTACTAAGTAGAAACATGAAGCTTCCAGTTTCAAGATTTAATAGTGAAATATTTTATATTTAATAGTGAAATATGTAGTGCATTTCTTTTGCAAAGTTCATAAAGAGAAGTTATTAGGAGATGCTGCTAAGCCACTGGCACAAATAGCATCTGCAAAAGACAATATTTTGATCAGTTACTCCTATTTTTTACTGTTCTGGCTTTGTTGATGTCCTTTGGAGATTCATCTAGTTCAGAACAGGCAGGCATGTATATGCCTGCAGGAGAAAGGGAGCTCTTCCACAGCTGCAGGAAGAGAAGCATCTGTAGCTGATGTTGGTTCTGCATCAAGAACATGAGAATAACCAAAGTCTGTCCCTAATGAACAGAAAGGGGAGTTTCTTCAGCCTATTTATTCTTCTTTATTCCTGGCTCAAAAGTCATTATTACTCCAAGTAAATGGATATTATAACTGGCTTAGATTGTTCAAAGCAACTGCCCCAAATTTTTTCTGTGGAGAGATGTAAAGTACAGTTACAGCTGTAAAAACAGCAAAGTAAGCTTGACTATGGAAAAAAATGTATGTTGAAAGGCCAAATCCAAAAGCTTAACAACTTGTTTTTGCTTAATTCCTTCTGTGTACTAAACTCAGACACCGAGGTTACATCGGTCTCTCCTCATATTTTCCCTCAGTTCCGCATTTAAAACCCTCATGAATTCAAATGTAAAAATTGAGTGACTTGCAAACTTTTCCTAAAAAAAAGCATCTCAGTTATTCACGTAATATTTTTTAGCAAGATACATGAAAACAATGAAATGTTGATATTGTGACTGCCCAGCATCACTCCAATCAGTGATTTAATACCTTTAACTAAAAAAAAAGGGAAGAATTTTCTCCAGGAAGATACCACTGGTACACCCCATGGGTGTTTTTACTGCACAGGAGACTCTAATTTGAGTGAAAAGACATCATTTTAATCAATTTGATATATTTGCTCATCTATTCTAAACTTAAAAAAAAAACCAGGAAGCTCATCCACTTATCAGGGTGACACCTTTCTTTAATGGACGATATTCCAACCTCCCAAATTACTGTTTAAATTACTCTCTTATTTTCCTCTCCTCATAAAAGCAGTTTCATCCATATGTGCAAAGAGCTCGGGATTACATTCTTCCTAATAAACTCATCAGTGAACAGGGCTCTGCTCTTGTTTTTTGTTCTCATTAGCAGGTTGAAAAACAATTATCCCAGCAAGGCTGTGAACTGAGAAGGCAAGGATAATCTCCTTAAACTAATTCTTCCATTCCCTTCTGTTCATGAGCTAAGCCTAAACTTCCTAAGGATGACAGTTTATGCCTGCTTGCTGGTAATGTAAACAATTAATTAATCAAACATGATGGGTTGGCACAATGCCAAAAGGAAAAAAAAAAAAAAAAAAAAAAAAAAAAAACAACAAAACAAAAACCCACACCACCAAAATATTTCATTCTTCTACCCAGTGCAGCAGAGGAAAACGTAATGACTAACCACAGAAGAGTTAGCACAGCACATCTACACACTTGCACCTTCAAAGAAGGCTCATTTTTCCTGCTTAGATAAGTTACTAAATGCTCCCTTTACAGACAATGTCTTCAAGCACTCTCTTCAACTCTTCCATACAATATCCCTCTCTTTTCAGTTACGAACTCTCCTTTGTGACTATTAACTTTAAAATACTTTATTTTAAACCCCTGCACACAGAGTGCACAGGTTTAACATCCTTTCTGGATTAAAAACTACCATGTTGTACATGTTGTAGTGTGCACTTATTTCTCCATTTTCCTTTTCGCATTTGTAGAATTTTCAGCCATAATTCACCATACACCTACAGTTGTCAAGGAACTGGAATACTTTGCAGAAGCATGGAGTTCTGTCTTTTTTTTTCTTTACTCCTGCAAAATCATTAACTATAAAAACACAGTTTTCTAAATAGTAATTCAAAATTATTTGCATGTTTTAGTTTGCCTCCTGACTTTTGCTCCAGAATAATTATTTATTTTTACTGCTGATGAATACTGCTGAAACAATTAAAGACTATAATTTAAATCAATTGGTGGTTAATATTAATATATAGTGTATGAGACTCCATTGCTCTTTAAATTATAATAGATTAAACAAACAAACAAACAAAAAAAAACAGGCGACTGTGCTACTGATAAGAAGATCTAGCTTCAGAAGGCTCTCAAAGTCTCAGACCTGATGAGTGAAAGGTTCATTTCAAGTGTTTCAGACATAGCTCTTGGTTCAGATAAGCATTTGCATATCAGGAGTTTTTCTGAACTGTTTTAAGGAACAATATTCAAAATCATGCAGTATTGAGCACATGCGCAGTGGACCCAGCTTTGAGCAGTACATTAGACTAGATGACTTCCTGAGGTCCCTTCTCACCTGAAACTTCTATGAGTCTATGAATTTGATTATAAAACTCCCATTGACTTCAACAAGAGTAGGGTTAAACCAATGCTAAGTATATATCACCTGATTGTTAGAACTGTTAAGCATCTTCTAGCTCTCAAATGACATTAGTAAGAGCAACTGGTCACTTAGCACTTTTGAAAAGTGGATCACCTACCAATTCTCTTAAATATAAGTTATTTTTAAGTATTTGTTATTTAAAATTGTCGTGGTTTAGCTCCAGTCGGCAGCTGAGCACCACACAGCCGCTCACTCACCCTCCCCCTCCCTGGTGGGATGGGGGAGAGAATCGGAAGGGCAAAAGAAAACTCGCGGGTTGAGATAAAAACAGTTTAATAATTGAAATAAAATAACAATAATAATGATAGTAATAAAATTGCAATGAAAAGGAGAACGAGAGAGAGAGAAACAAAACCCAGGGAAAAAAAAACAAGCGATGCAACCGCTCACCACCCGCTGACCGATGTCCAGCCAGTCCCCGAGCAGCGATCACTGCCCCCCGGCCAACTCCCCCCAGTTTCTATGCTGAGCATGACGTCATATGGTATGGAATAGCCCTTTGGTCAGTTTGGATCAACTATCTTGGCTGTGCCCCCTCCCAGTTTCTCGCGCACCTGGCAGAGCATGGGAAGCTGAAAAAGAAAGTCCTTGACTAGGGTAAGCACTACTTAGCAACAACTAAACCATCAGTGTGTTATCAGCATTCTTCTTACACTAAATCCAAAACACAGCACTACGCCAGCTACTAGGAAGAAAAATTAACTCTCTCCCAGCTGAAACCAGGACAAAAATATTGATCTTCATATAAGTTCTTATCAAAATATACGTGGAAGTACCAGGATTTTGTGCATGTGCTATTTTCTATTTCTGGATTGAAATAATTTTTCTTGTCAGAAACATCTTGTCAGATGATTCCTGTGTTATTGCCGTAGTTCAAAAAAATGAGGGCACACCTAAAAAGTCAGAAAAGAGTGTATCAAAATATACAGGTGAATTGTCTACAGGAGTGCCTGTGCATTTCTTTTTTTTTTTTTTCCTTTGCTTTTCTAGACCTGTATCTCTTGTTTGGTAAAAATGTATCTGAGTAAAGTACTTCTTATCTTCCTGTCCTGGTTTCAGCTGGGATAGAGTTAATTTTCTTCCTAGTAGCTGGCACAGTGCTGCGTTTTGGATTTAGTATGAGAAGAATGCTGATAACACACTGATGTTTTAGTTGTTGCTAAGTAATGCTTAGACTAGTCAAGGACTTTCTTTTTCAGCTTCCCATGCTCTGCCAGGTGCACAAGAAGCTGGGAGGGGGCACAGCCAAGATAGTTGATCCAAACTGGCCAAAGGGCTATTCCATACCATATGACATCATGCTCAGCATAGAAACTGGGGGGAGTTGGCCGGGGGGCAGTGATCGCTGCTCGGGGACTGGCTGGGCATCGGTCGGCGGGGGGTGAGCAATTGCATTGTGCATCGCTTATTTTATATATCCTGTTATCATTATTATTACTGTTTTCTCTTCCTCTGCTGTCCTATTAAACTGCCTTTATCTCAACCCACAGGTTTTACTTTTTTTTCCTGATTCTCTCCCCCATCCCACAGGGCAGAGGGAGGGTGAGCGAGCGGCTGTGTGGTGCTTAGTTGCCAACTGGGGTTAAACCACGACACTTCCATTTTCCTCATATTCTCCCTCCTGTTCTATACCATATGGTTATCATTTTTCTGTATGCAGGGAGATTTTTCAACTGGATCTCTGGGGCTGAGTTTTTGCCTTTCTACAAAGAGGAAGGTAAAATACAGAAAGGAAGGAGAGAAGATAAAGATCCAATTAATTCATGTTGAGTGAACAGGCAAACAGGTACTGCTGAGCAAGAATCGGCCCTCAAAAAAGTCATAGAATCATAGAATGGGTTGGGTTGTAAGGGACCTTAAAGATCATCTATTTCCAACCGCCCTGCCATGGGCAGGGACACCTTCTGCTAGACCAGGTTGCTCAAAGCCTCATCCAACCCGGCCTTGAACACTTCCAGGGATGGGGCATCCACAACTTCTCTGGGAAACCTGTTCCAGTGCCTCACCACCCTCAGAGTGAAGAATTTCTTCCTTAGATCTAATCTAAATCTACCCTCTTTCAGTTTAAAGCCATTACCTCTTGGCCCATCACTACCTGCCCTTGTAAAAAGTCCCTCTCCAGCTGTCTTGGAGGGCCCCTTTGGGTACTGGAGGGCTGCTGTAAGGTCTCCCCAGAGCCTTCTCTTCTCCAGGCTGAACAACACCATTCTCTTAGCCTGTCTTCATAGGAGAGGTGCTCCAGCCCTCTGATCATCTTCATGGCCCTCCTCTGGACTCGCTCCAACAGGTCCATGTCCTTCTTATGTTGGGGGCCCCAGAGCTGAACACAGTACTCCAGGTGGGGTCTCATATATTCTTTTGATGACATTTAATTATACTTTTCAAAATATCTAAGTTCTAGTACTCTAAACAACTGGCATTTCATTTCAAAGAAAGGAGAACATAGCAACATTCACTGTATAAGAGAATAATATAGATGAGAAATCACATCTATGAATCATAGTAGAAAGCTAACTAACCCTACAGCAGGTTCTTCCAGCCAACCAGATATATAAAGGACAGAGTTTGAAGGATTTTTGCATTTACTCTAGCTAAAACATTCATGACCCTGCAATATTAACACAACACCACACTTATTCCCAGAGACAGAGCCCTGCTACTCAGCCAGGACATTCCATTCCAAGCTGACACATTTCATTACGGCTTCATTGTATTTACAGATCATTGTGGGGCACATCAAGGGCTCAACTACAGAGTTGATTAAGTATCCGCTGTACAGTAATATATATTTTACATCTGTGCTTTGTGGAAGAAGATGAATTTCGTACACTACGTGGCTTCTAAAGAGTCCCTATAAAGTGTGAAAGAGTAAATTCTAGAAAACAGAGGAACATGTTGTGGGACAGAGCTATCTTCTAAGCCACAGCCAGCAGAAAATGAACTCTGAGTTCACAGTGTTAAACATACAAGAAAAAATAGAAAGGAGATACCCTAAGAAGTCTTTTCATCCATTAGCCTGCAAATTCCACCATTCCTGTGGGGTCAATATAAGTGAAAAATTAGTCCTGAGACAAAATTCCTCCTGCTGAAGGACAACAGAAAAATAAGGGCCTCTAGCATACAAGTAACAATTAAAATTGTGCCATTTTATTCTTTCTCTATTCTTCATTCTGCCTCTAGTATATAACCCAATCCAGAAATTCTTATTACAACTAGTGTTAAAAATAGTTATCCAGCCTCAATTCCCACTGGGCAGGATGTTGTAAATCAAGTATATTGCTTCTCCAAATAAAAAAATATATTGAATAAAACAACCACATTTATACCTCAGGCGAAAGCTCCCTAAAAGTTCTGGAAGAAGTGACTTACAAAATCACTGACTCCCTTTGTGTCATAGCGCTTACTCTAAAGTAATGCTACTTTTGGAGGAAAAGAGTTGGAGACATCTCTGTCTTGATACAAAGAGTGTGTTACATGATGACCACAGGCGTCCCTGGGGAGCCTACAAAGATCACAGTAGGCACTACTCAACTACATTTTTATTGCAAGTAGAGCCTGGCTGCACAAAAATGTTGCTCCACAACATATCAGGCTTGTCTTAAATTGATCAGTAGTACATTTCATCTTGGCTTGGATATGGAGTTATTACAGATTATCTATATTCAGAATAAGAGTTCTTTGCCTCTGTTCATTTCTATAGTATTTCAGGAATAATCAATGTGTGAACAAGTTGAAACAGGACAGGGAAACAGAAATATAACCCCACATAAGCACATACAGTCAGACCCCAAAAGTATGGATATTCTACACCTGAGTCCCAAAATGAAATGAACTTCCTATTTCATTTACAAGTGAAGAAGCAAGCTGCTTCATTCCAGTTAAATAAATTGTTATGTTCCAATACACCATCTTCAAGCACTTTGTTGTCTTTTAATTATACAGCCCGATAACAGCCAGGATACCTGCAAAGCACCTACATTTATATTTTTCTTAGCCATATTATCATATTTGACATTTCCTACCCATGAACTTTGAGTTCACCATATCAAAAATGCAAATTCAGCTTCAGCTGAGCCCATGGATACAAATACGTTTGGGTGCCATAGTGCAAGGCAACATAGTGTGTCTATTTTGGTGTCTGTTTACTGGATACATAATTACAAGCAATAAGTACATGCATCTTTCCATCCTTCTCAGAAAACCCCTTTCACACTTTATTATCACTTATTAAAGCCTACTGATGGCTTGATTGAAGTGTGTAGGCTGCACTATACTTACCTACAAATAAAGCACCTTCATTTGATTCTTAAGTTACTTCAGAAGCTCTCCCTGTTATTACATGCCTCCTTTTCATATTATGAATTTCACACACTTTACTGCTTTATTGTTTCTCTTAAAATCTTGTTTATTGGTGGCACAAAAGTAAAGCTTGACTAGTAATGCCTGCCTTTTTCTTTTCATGCTTTCCCTCATGGGATGCAATTCAACTCACATTATTGATGTGAATTACTCATTTCTGAAAATCTTTCAAGTATGTCTGAACCAAGCAGGTTCTTACATTTTCTACCCTTGGAAGGAGGGGAAGAATCATATTACAGAGTTTCCATCCTTTGATATACACGATTTAATGACAGAACATACATAATCATATCTCTCTCAACAGATACTGTTGAAGTTAAAATCTGTATCTAGATGGACTACTGTGCCTAGCCAAAGTCTGTTTTTCACCACAGGATCACAGGAGCATTTCTTATAGCTTCTTCAAATGTAAGGCTGTTCTTACAAACTAAAGGCTGTCGCACCTCAAAAGTCTCAAGACAAACATGTAGAAAAGTAAAGTAGGTAAACCAAAATATCTATATGGTTAATTTTATTTAATATAAATTAAAAATGCATGGATTTGGGACACATTTTATTATTACTTACATTGTGCCTACGATATTTTAATTTCTTTGAAAAATAAGTCATTCACTTTACCTACTTTCAGAAATGTATAATTAGAGAGTAGACAACTCTAGTAAGTTGTATAATATCTAACTCTGTAACAGAGTTTTTATCCACAGACTGCAACCTCAGTAACTACATGATCTCTCTTGTCCATGTAACGTTCATAAAAGCAATATTTTTCTTTAGTCCTATTTTAAAAATTAGAAAGGTCAGTTTACTACAACAAAAAGCATATTAGAGCCTAAGATTATGTGAAAACATAGTTGTCATCTGCTATCAGCTATTTCCTTCAGCTTTCCTCTTTTGTTAAAATGTTTACCACAGGAAAAAAAGTAGGTGGACAATCAACACTGCTGGAATTGGGGATTTTTTTGTCAAAATTGTGTTAGGTAAACAAACTGCAAGACTTCTAGATGATCTAGTTTTTATCCTCAGGTTCTCCAGTAGTGAATGTCATTTATATATCAGCTTATATATATCCACATGCACACAAACCCAAAATGATGAGGATTCTCAACATTGTGACTTACACACTACATTGTGCACATCAATTTAGCCATGTGAATTTCTGTAAGTTTCAGTTAAATGCAGGTTACTGAATTCTGATTGCCTATTTTGAAAAATAGAAAACTTTGCTTTTCATGCTAGTTTTGCAAGGAAATAAATTACACAGATGCACTGCCAGCCTGTCAGTTCTCATCCCCTCCCTCATAACTTTTGAATGAATTGGCTAATTTTGATCAAATTTGACAAAAGGACCTGGTCTCAAAGATATGAAGTTCCAACAAATTTCCAGGAGAATTGACAGTTGAGTAGGAGATAAAGACTGACATGAGTCTTCCCAGTGAGGAAAATATTGCGTGTAAGCTCAGCAATTATCTATTATGCTTGACATACCTGCAAGTTGATCATTGTGTATATATCAGCCACACAATCCACTTGCATGCAACTCGGAAGCAGTCACAGGTCTTCTGTTTCTCATGCAGCCAAAAGCTAGGGAACAGAGGAGTAGTTGGCAGTGTATTTTGGAATCAGTGGAGAAGCTAGGTTTTAGTAATGAAAACTGAATGAAGGGAGCTGTAGTTTGATTGGACATAATCTCATTTGAAAACAAGCTTCAGCATATACATTGTAATCAGATGAATTTGTGGAAGTTTGCAAAGAGTTTGTAATCATTACTCCACTATAATCCAAAATGATAAAAACCAGCAAAAGATCAGAAAATATCAGGCTTACTGTGATTTAACAATGTTGCAAACAAGTTGCTATTCATATTCTCCAGTGTTAACTGAAGTAGACCAGTATCCCAGAGTGCCCATGAATCTTTCCGTACAATCACCACTTGATCTAGGAGGCCACGTGTAATAGTACCCTCTTTAGCTGGATCTGCACTAGTTCTGTCGGTAATTACACAGTTGGCACTTGTGTTGTTAGGGGCATATCCCAGGTTATTAACACCGCAATAACCTGAATCTTTTAAGATTCTTGGTATGTTGTGGAAGAACTCTTTTACCTTTCCAGGCCTTTTTCTGGATGATCCTTGGCCTACATTTAACTNTCATAGAGAAAGGTAATGGATTTATTTTTCTTCTTTTTTAAAATATAGTTTTTCTTTCAGATTCAGAGGCCTTCATGTTAAATTCAGTATTTTTAGCACCCACACGACCATCTAGAATTAAATTGCAGCAGCTCCTTAGCATCTGAGTAAGAAAGCAATGATAGATCACTGTGATTCTCCTGCCCTTGTACAGTAATCAAAGAATCATTTACTAATAGACTGAATTGCTTCCAAAAGCAGAAATCACACAGCTCCATCTTGTGGAAGATATGATTCCTTGTGCAACATCACAGCTCAGTTCAAGTCCTACGCTTGACTTCTGCCTTTGTTAATGATTTATCTTTAGATGTTTTTACCTGCAAGGTTTTACCTTAGTGCAGATATTTTCTTTAATGTGTAATTTACACAACGTCATCAAGAACAGGAACAATCTGCCTAGCATTTTTATTTATATATTTATATTCTTCTGTTTCATTTTATTCTCCCATAACATTCTCCCATACTTCAACAGTTCATGTTTGTACCAATTGGTGCAGAATCAGCTACTTAATTTTCTTTCTGTCCTCTTTCTTTGTCCTGTAAAAGGTTGAACACCTTACAGAAGTGTCCTCAGTGAACATGCCATAGATTAGTACTAAAAATGTTTGA
>VYZW01018435.1:6146-23495 GCA_013401315.1 Balaeniceps rex | reverse complement strand
AATTATAGTTCTCTAACTGCACTAATGTGGACTCTGGATACTTATTAAGACAAAGTAATGCACCTTTTTGCACAGTAAAAAGGCATTTCAAAACAGAAGTTATTCCAGTGTACTTTGCATTTTGTAATATATCATAAACTCCCTAAGCAGATATTATGGGGAGAAAGGTGCAATTTCCAGTGTCAGATTTTCAGTGTATAGATGAACACCCAAAGTGAGATATCCAAGTCCTGCTTGAAAATTTAGGGCTTGTTTCTTTACTTCCAAGCACTCTTCTTACACTAAAGCTTTATCTTAGACTATGCTGAGTACTGGCACAGAATTAATCAGGTCAGTGAAAGGAGACTGCTAGCCCCAATTACTACACCTTTAAATACTTCTTTGTACCGTCAGTTCAACTGTTACTCTTCTATTTTTAAATTGGTTTCAAACTCAAGACCCATGGGGCAGGGGGGCAAGCCCTTCCCCCAAAATGCCATTGACAAGAGGCCAACCCCCTCAGCTCCTGAGGTTATTCCCCTTTTTTCTACAGCTTGTTTACTGGATTGCTACGCATTCTGGAAGCAAAGGGAAGGGGGTGGGGAAGAAGACGAGCTGCCACATTTCTAAAATTAGCATCTTCTGTCTCTGAGAAGCCTGTGGAGATTTAAAAAATTAGGTTTCTCTGCAAGATGCAGAGAGATGTGGAATTTAAACTGCGTTACACATCTAAAGTCTTAAGCTCTGTTTCATACCAGAAACCTAGCTCACCTTCCCTTTTTTTCCCCTGCTCCCAGCTGTCAGTCAGAGACTATTACCACAAAATACCAAGTCCATTTTATTATACAAAGTAATTACATTCATTTGCCCTGTCATCCATAAGCAGCTCCGTGGCATCTTCCACATGAGACTGCCTATAAACTCACAGATTCATTCCCTTTTACAGGTTACTCCCGCTGCACTGTCAGAAAAGCATTGTGAGCACTGCAATTCCCTGGTCAGTGTGTTTCTCTCCCCTCAGTCGTATTTTTTTGGTCCTCAGGTAATGCCCTGCTCAGAGAACGTGTTGTGTCCTTCTTCAGTCTTTAAAAGGCAAACATTCGTAATAGAAGCTGCTGCAGTTAACTGCTGTATCACATACACATGTGTAGATATAGCCATTACTGTACTAATTCTAATTCCAGAGTAGAATTAGAGTGACATGTTGTTTTTAAACATACATACTGTCATGAAAACACAATTAAAAGTGACAATATTTTGATCTTTGTTATTTATTAATAAAACCCAGCACTAAGAGAACCGATTGTGCCTCAGTTCCTGTCAATCACACTGATGCTACTAGTACCATTTGCTCTGTACGAAAGTATCAGAAGCAGAAATAGACCTGTGTTGCAAAATCTTAACTCAGAATGTTGGTCTTTCACAGATGGGCCTTAAGTTAGAAATGGAAGAGACTCAGGAATGAAACTCAAATTCCTTTCCAAGAACCAGTATGAGTGCCAAAGTCTGACTTTGGTTTACCTTCTGAAAGGAACCAAAGACTCAGCCATGAAAAAAAATGCAGGCTAGCACAGACAGATTTAAAACATATGGGACTGGAAATTTTTGTTCTAAAATTCCCTTTTTTTTTTTTAAGCAACTATATTTATTCTACTCCTGTTACAAGTCTCAGTTCATGTCTTCTAACAGCTATATTTGCTTAGATCATCTCATACCACTTCTTTCAGATATCAGAAATGTCAGTGGACAGCATTGCAGCAGAGAATTGTGAAGGTTTTCATGATTTCTGCAAAGAAGAGTGCCCAAAACAATACATGTATTTTGGATCAAAATGTTTTGTTTCATCAAACTAGTTACTGACTTAAAAAGCACATGAGATAGTCATATACACTACATACTACTAAGTACTTAGTAGTATAATACATACTGTATACTACTAAGCAGTATATACTATATAGTGATATACAACCTTAAATGAGATGAGATGTTTCAAAACAACCAAAAAAAATCTGCACATTTCGTTCCAAAACTGAAGAATCAGGTTTATTTGAACATTCTGTAAAATACTTCTGTATTTTTAATCTGAAATGAAAAACAAAAAAACCCAAAAAATTCAATTTTACAAAACTTTTCACATTTGGTGAAACTCCATAGATTCAAAGTGATTTCATTCAAGTTACTCTAGCCATCTCTAGTTTAGATGTTTACTACCAATTCTTCTGGACCTGCTTTGAGTCTTGAAGTTAACTAAAGATAGTCTTTTCAAGTACTTCCTGACTGAAGACAGAAAAATCCACATAAACCTGAACCAAAATCCAACAGAGCTAATAAGAGGGCTCAAGAGACACGAGTTTAGGCCTTGTCACATCCTAAGCATTAGGGCTGTCCTACAAATATCACAGAGATGCTATAATTCATAGCTTAACACAGGAACTTGCTGCAAATTAAGTATCTACATACATATTTCCACATATCACTGCTAAATTAAAACCGTCACCCCTGTTAGCTACTTCCTACTAATTAAATGAAAGGACAGAGTTCCGTTTATTTTATTAGGCAGTCTGAGCACCAAAAAACCAGCCTGCATGCAGCAGCTTCACTGTTCTTATTGATATCCTGTATCCGCTTTATGTTTGCTCCGACCTCTCAGGCACAGCTCCTAGAAATTCCCAGGATCAGCCTTTGTTACTAGAAGCTGAGCTTACTTAAAGGTGACCAATGGTCCCCATGCATGAAAAGACCCTGCTCTTTCTTTAAGGGAAACCCCTGCCCCCAACAGCCCAGTGAATTTAGTCTGTCCTCACTGTCTACAGGCCATGGTTTGTTCATTCTTGGTAATAAATTATGAATGCCCATATGCATCTGTTACTCAAACCACCAGCTAAATAATGTATGAATAAATGAAAAGACTCCTCTGAGGGGAGAGAACTGTGGGGGACTAAACTTTGAATCATGTGCTACAGCAGCAAGCATCAAAGCTTTACTATCAGGTTTGACCCCAGCTGGGTTTTATTTTTAAAAGGGTTAGAATTAACCTCTTATGAACATAAATGGCTAAAACAGCAGGGGCATGGCATGAAAGCTTGCCCAGAAATGCAAGGAAAGAATGAAAACCCAGATGAAGAAACTTGCTAGAAGCACATGGGTATTGAAGGTCTTCACTATCTTGTATCTGTCTGAACTGGGACAGAAGGTCCCAAGTGAATTGATTATTTTCACCAGAAATACATTGGCAGCTAATTCCCAGTAAGACAGACAGTGTTCTGGTTCAAGAAAACTGATACAATTTGAAAATATAAAGCCTGCAAATAAAACAAAAGGTGAAGAAGGGCTGGTCAAGGAAGTTTCTAAGCTTATAATAAGCTTAGAATGATAGAAAATTAGAATAAAGACAAGTGACAGTCCTTAACAATATTCACCTAATCAAACCACAGACACACAGCTACACCTAGTAAGATCATAAACTTCATTATGTTAGTAGTTCATTACGAGGCAAATTTATAAGCACATGTGCAAATAATTCATAGTTTCTGGTATGCAGAGATCTTACTGCTGCTTGAGGCAAAAAGAATCTGCATTAAAATATATCTGCAAACCTGTATTTCAAAACAATACCTTTGTAAAGGGGAAAAAGGGAATTACCATACTGCATTAGGCTGTATCTCCACATAAGACAACTGAGGCATATTCCTGGAAGATCCAATTAAAGCTTGTTAGACCAAAGTTGGAATGAATTTGAAATGAACCAAAATTTGCCTAACAGATCAAAGGATGAAGGAAATGTCCTAGTGTCATGAAGAGAAGGAAAGGGGAATTAGTTTCATCCTTGGATACCTTATCTGATTACACTTTGTACCCAAGGAATCAAAGTGTCCAGTATTATCTGGAAGTACTTGTTTTAGACAATCTCTGATGCATTACTAAAGACACCTGATCATTAGCTGGCATGCTGAATTCCCTTACCAACATTATACAGATAAGCAATTTTTTTCTTTTTTCGTCCACGTCAGTTGGTTGAGCTTGGCAGCACTACTTTTGGTTTCAACCTATGGATGCATAAAAGCTTCATTACATTTACAGATCCAGCAAGTCAGTCTTTAAGTCCATTTACTGTACTGATTATCTTAATATTCTGCCCTTTTCTTGAGATGCAGACAATCTCCTGATTTATACCAAGCAAGCTGAACTGTTACCTTTTAAAAGTCTGTGACAAAAAAACAGTGTACCACAACTCCAAATTCCTAATGGATGCAGGTTGCCCTGGAGCAGGAAGAATGCATTTAAATGGTAGCTTTCTTCCTCTCAGAAGTCTTCATTGACAAAAGTTCAATGAAAGCCATTGCTATAAAAACCCACATTTGACTATTCCGTCTGAAAGTTGTTATTGCAACTTTTTGACAAGTCTTTCTCCTTAAAATATGATGCAACAGAATAATGGTTTGATTTAAGGATACTTGCACTGTAACATTTTCCATGTGCATGTTGATCCTTCTATACATTTTCAGCAATCCCGTGCCTCTAGCTTATTAGAAATCATTATATAACTTCATGTCTCCCTCAATGTTAGTGTTCATGTTTTGTCCTTGGAAAATACCTTCCTCTAAGAATCTTTAGAAAAGTTAACTTATCAAGCCTCATAGACCACAACAAATGAAAGATTCATACTGAAGGAATCAATCTCCCTCCAAGACAGACATGGGAATGCACTGAAGGGAAGGTGCCTACCACCTGTAAGCTTTTTTCCAGACAAAAGCAAACCCAAAAAGGATCATGTTACATTGAACCTTCGGGGAGAGGATTTATTAGCAGACAAAAAGGCTTACAAACGGTGCATCTCTAGCATCAGTTCCAGAAGAAAACAAAGTGAACATGAAAGTTTCCGTACTACTGCTGGCCCTGCCTGGTTTGGAAAATATGACCTTGCAATGGCAAAAAAATACTAAATCATGTTAAACGTGCCTGTGTACCTTATTTAGCTACTGTATACAAATATTTGTAGATTAATAAAGCAATACTTACTATTTCTCCAATTCTCAAAGAGAAGGGAAAAATTGCTTTATACTATTATCACATAACTGACAGAAGCCAACGCTGCAGGTGGCTTCTGGACAATGGCACTGACAAGATGACCAGTTAATCTGAAATGTTTGCAGCCTGATTAAAAAAAAAAGTCTAGCTTATGTTTTGTTGTTACAATTAAGTCAATGACATGTATTCTTGGTGCCCTAGCTCCTCAACAACATACTAATTATCCATAAACTTCATAATGCCATTTCCTGAGCTACATCTGGGAGCTGCTTTTCCCCAGACACTAGATGGAAGAGTAAGGAAATTTATGACACTACAGGTTGCATCTGTTGATAAAAATCACATCACTTACTAGTTAAAAAGCATCACATTACACTGTTGTTCCTCAGAAATGCTGAAATCAGTTTAGGTTGGAAGGGACCTCTGGAGATTATCTAGTGTAGCCACCTGCTCAAAGCAGCACTAAAACTTCACGTTTAGATCAGGTTGCTCTGTACTTGTTCTGTTGACTTTTGAAAGTCTCCCAAAACGGAGATTCCACAGCCTCTTCAGGCAACTTGGTGTAGTACTTGACAGGTCTGAATCACTGTCATTGAGGTCCGTGCCACCCCTGCCACGTTCAAGTTCCCCTTGTTTTAACTTGCGACCTTCGCTTCTTGCCTTTTCACTGTGTACCTCCGAGAGAAGAGTCAGGATCCACCTTCTCTGTAAGTACCTATTAGCAACGGAAAACGTGACTACATCTCCTCCTCGGCTTCTCTTCTCCAAGCTAGCCAAGTCCAGTTCCCTCACCCTCCTTCCTCGTACACCATATGCTCCAGACCCACAACATCTAATCCAGCGCTGCTGGAGAATCAAGTTGGAAACATCACCCATGTGTTGAAGAACCAAAACTGGCAACAGTACGCGATGGGGCCTCAGAAGTGAAGCGCGGGAGGGAATATTCGCCTCCCTCGACCACCCGGAGGCGTGCAGCTAGCCCTCGTTGCCACAGGGATGCGCTGCTGGCTCATGCTTCACTTCACGCCACGGACAGAAAAGCTCTCCCATCAAACTCAGCAGGCTTTGAATTAGCCCCAAAAAGTGCAACCGCTGCCGAGGGCAGGAAGAGAAACAGAGAATGGCACATCTACAGACTGTTCAATCTTCACAGAAACTGGAAATAGACCTTTGATTATTTCACTGTGTAGAAGGGCAGAAGAATTCAGTGCACAATCCACTGCACGAACTATAAATCTTAGACACAAAAGGCCGTGCCAATGCAGGCCAGTGTCTTCCAGGTAATTGCCAAAGCCACCTTGCTTTTTTTTAGTGCATCTCATCCGTGGAGAGCATAAGCATCACCTGTTCAGGTGCTGAGGACAGATATTTATTTCTCCATTAAAAAAAGGATTGGAACAATCTGTCACTGCATCATCTCTTGTCCCTAAATGATCTAGTTATGCTGCATGTTTCACAACAAAAAAGTAGCAATGGACCTTCACAACTCCCTCACACTTCTAAATTTTATTATTGCTTCAAACTTTGTTCTGATTAAAGTGGGAAAGCTGCATAGCTTGGATGTTACTTAAAGTCAGTTAACAACTTTTACTGAGAAGTAAACAGCAAACTGCACACAGCACAATCAGTCAAGTCACCTGAATTCACAGTAGGAAAGAAAATCAGGGTATAAACCAGACAGTAAAGAACGCAGCATAGACTGTCCGGTGTTAGCTATTAGCAAAGTCACTCTGATACCAAATCTATATTTATGGGACATCATGGCCATGACACACCATGCAGAGAATACAGACTTTGTCCCTATCCTACCTGTCTGTAAGAAGCTTGAATCTAACATCTGGTACTTGCACTATTAAAAAAAGCTCTTCCAGTGGAGGATTAATTATAAGCATCTCAACAGTACTGTGGCAAATGCATGCTAGTAGAGTGGGGAAGGTTATATAAAGCCCACAGAGAGAAGAAAAATGCAAGAATAGAACTGTTCTGCTGGAAGAATATCCCTAAGGTCGCTGTTTCTGTGGGCACAGAAAAAACAAGAAGGTAGCACTACACCCTGCAAGATAGTTAAGTGGTTGTTCAGTAGAGCTTAGAATAATATCTAATCTCCCCATTTAACATTTTCCAAGGACCTGGCTTACACAGCACCTGAATGCCTGCAGGTGCTTTTAACAGTTAGATGCATTCCATGTGGTAGCTGTAATTTACTTGTCATTCATTTACTTGACTAATTATCTACTCAAAATGGCTCATCACACAGGATACCTGAAGTGTTACAACCATCATTAAAGATGTGATAGCTTTATCCTCAAACAGAACAAAGATACAAGTAACATCATCCTCTATACAAATATGCTTTATCATAAAACACGCAATTGACATATGCATATAGAGAACCACAAAAAATACACAACACTGGGGAATAAATTAGAGATCTAAACATGTTAATGGCTTAAATGAACTATGTACCACAGCCAAAGGTAAGAGTGACTGCACAATCAAAACTGATCAGCATAACCTACAAGAGCAAAACTACTGCATAATCACTGAGAGAATGCAGGTACATCAGAACTGTGTGGCAGTTAGCATAAATGATTCTACTCCAGATAGCAATGATTAATGACATTAAGAAATGATGCGCAGAGTTTAGCACACTGCATTGTGGTGTAGTCCCTCTTATTTAAAAGCCAGCCTTCACTTCCTCCATCAGTAAAGTCTGCAAGGTACACTTAAATGTAACATCTATAGCTAATGAAACTGCTGTGAAGTAAACAAATTTGTCAGAGAATTATGAATTGCTCTATCTTTAGCATTATCATTTCCCTGAAGCAGTACATATTTCATTTACAGTAAGTGGAATGGATTTTCATTTACTTAACAGTCTTTTTATTCATCTAGATACTATGGCCATAATTAATAAAACATGCCTGCTTAGAGATAAAAGAGCTTTTGGAATGACAGCGTGCTGCTAAGGTCTAAAAAATATTATCCTCTAAAACAGGGTCAAACAGCTAAATAAGTATCTCTGAACAAGTGAAAAAAAAAAAGGAAGAGTAATGTGATGTTGTTAAAATACTACTAAAAAACCAATTGTGCCCATAAGCATGAGTACAATTTATCCTTTAGCTAAAATTCTAGTGTATACAGTAAAAAGAATAAATCCACCTACTGTGCTTCTGCGGTGGGCTTCCTAAATCCATCGTCTTGTAGAAATAAGAATATTTTTTTTCAATTGCCTATGTTAGAATGCAGAAATACTCAGCATTTTCCCTCTGTCTTGCTCCCTCTTCTGCCAGTCCCTCTTTCTGTTTGTGTGAGAAGGCAGTTTAAATTTCATCCCATTTATTAGCTCAGTCACTGAGGAATCACTGTCAGTTTTCCAATGGTACAAGCTCCTTTACTGTACACAACACCAGAGGAAACGGGGGAGAGAAAAGAGGTAGGATTTTATCTAAACTACTTTTTGCTGGAACAATTAACTCTTCATTGACTGACATCTCCTTCCTGGTATTTCCAGTGTCAGTTGATACTGAAATGTTTGTTCCTCTAAGGCAACAGGGAATTCTTTATGACAGCTGTTTAATGCTCGTGTTCCTTCTTTTAAGATTTCCTCTGCTTTTCTCTTCCACTGCTTAACAAGGAACTACAGTCAGACCCTGCCACAGCCATGATTTCTTACAGCCATATGAGGTGTCCCTTTTCAGTTATGCCAGAGTGATTAAAGATCACAAATCCTATGAACTTTCTAAGTTTACTGTGATCCCCAGTCACTAATGGCTTCTAAAACTTCTAGAGATCTCTAATAGATATTTATTCTCCACCAACTAATGCTTGCTGCTTCTTCAGGTAGAGTATTTAAAACCTCTAACCCGAACATCCAAAATAACAGAACAAAATTATTTGCAAAGAAAACAAATTCACTGCCTCTAGAAAAATAAAATGTGGATGCACCTGTATACACCACCTTCATCCCCAAACACTTAAGTTTTCAAGATAGCAGAACAGAATCATGTTCACTCCTTTGCTGTGAATTTACAGTCATGTAAGAACGGACAATCTTGCTCCATTTTTCTCAATCACCTGTTCTAATAAAGAAACACAGTTTAGTAACACCACCCCATAGCCAGTTCAGTATAATCAACCAGGACTGCAAAGGTTTTCACCAGTTTAGCATTTTCCTGGGAGTACTATATGCTCTGTAGATATTTGCATCTCTTAAGAGAGAGTTTTAACTTTTTAGTTCCTGCCCACAGCAGAACTTCTCTGGTGCAAATTTTTACCTAGAGCTGTGTGAGAAAAACGAGTCAAAAGAACTAGATTTTCCTAACTAACCATTTTCCTCTGGAGAACAGCATGCTGGATTTAGCCCAAACCAACTTTTTTCCCCCCTCCTTCAGACAGTACTTTGCTGTCCATCTATTCCTTATTTCTGCTAGTAAACAGTAAGAACAAAACCTGTTCTGCAATCATGGATCTGAATGCCAGTGCTTCTAACAAATGACCATTTTGAACTTTCAGTAAGCTCCATTTCTTACTTTTAAGCTTATCTTGACAGCAGCCCAGCTCCTACATCTGCCACTATTACAAAGATTTGTCTGGTGTTGCAGCACACTTTCTTGGAACGATTTTCCTCTGACTTTCACTAATGGTCTTGCACATTCTAAGTATGTAAGCACAAAGTTCACAAACCTGAACTTTTTTCTTCCTTAGAACAAATCACAAATCCTGCTAGCTTACTAGGAACCAACACACCCCCTTCCCCTTCAGTAAGAGATACACCAGTTAAGTGTATTAGGATAGTGTCTAAACAGGTGCAAAATCTTCTGTCTTCTCCTTCTTTACTGAGCCAATTGTCTGGAACTTCAGCATTTCAGGGAGGGAAAAAGATTATTACTTCAGGGAAATACCAGTGGCTCAGGCAAGTGGTAGAGATTGGATTAATTTCATCCACTGACTATAGTTCCATGTCCTATGACTACCCAAAAAAAAAAAAAAAAAAAAAAAAAAAATTCAAACTATACCTTGGGAGTGGTTTAAACAGTTGGTCTCAGTTCTCCATTACATTTTGAAATATTACCCCGAGACATGGTTAAATGAGTATTATTCAGGGAACTGTTCTAATCAAATTGTTATGGAAGTGGCCAAAATGAAATATTAAAAATCTGATTTATATCTATCTTATTGTTTCACAATTATATAGTGCAGCGCCATACAGTACTTAATCAACAACACTCAAATATTAAAAGCATGAAATGAAAACAGTTTTAAATACAAGGAAAAGTTACACAGGCAGGTCAAGATGATGACATCATATAAAATTCAGTAAAATGCCAAAACATGTTGTAATATATTCAGATCCTTGGTGACCTTATTGCCTGAACCTTGGCTCTTTATTTCCTCCCAGAGAAGTGTGTTCCAAACTTCACCCAATATCGAAGGAAAAGAGGAATTGTTATAGTAAAACAAAATAAAGGACTGAACTTGTTAACATTTCTGTGTTTAAAATATATGCCAAGGAACACTCATAGTAGGGTAAAGGAAGCCGCCTTTGTTACTTGAGATAAGGGCCATGTTAAAAAAAAAAAAAGCCAAAAAACCCAAACCACCAGAAACATTGAGACACAACTAGAAAAGCCAAGCGCTTGTTGACGTAAGCTCCAGCTCTGTAATTACCAACTATGCACATTATATAAGTTCCTTTATAGGGCTGCTCAGGTCCACTATCTGCAAAGGCTCTTACCATACTGTTGCATGGCACTGTTCTTTCTCATCTAAGAGAACACTATTCAGGCACTCTTTCAGGAATTACAGGGGAGAGGAAAAAACCAACCAACCAACCAACAAAAACCCACACGCATTTGCTAGGAGAACTTCTCTCAGTAGAATGCCTGATGAGTGGCGTTCCTCAGGGGTCGTCCGTACTGGGACCAGCACTGTTTAACATCTTTGTCAGCAACATGGGCAGTGGGATCAAGCGCACCCTCAGCAAGTTTGCCAACGACACTGAGCTGTGTGGTGCGGTCGACACACTGGAGGGAAGGGATGCCATCCGGAGGGACCTCAACAGGCTTGAGAGGTGGGCCCATGCGAAGCTCATGAAGTTCAACAAGGTCAAGTGCAAGGTCCTGCACATGGGTCAGGGCAATCCCAAGCACAAATACAGGCTGGGCAGGGAATGGATTGAGAGCAGCCCTGAGGAGAAGGACCTGGGGGTACTGGTGGATGAAAAGCTGGACATGACCTGGCAACGTACGCTCGCAGCCCAGAAAGCCAACCATATCCCGGGCTGCACTGAAAGAAGCGTGACCAGCAGGTAGAGCGAGGTGATTCTCCACCTCTACTCCAATCTCATGAGACCCCACCTGGAGTACTGCGTCCAGCTCTGGGGCCCCAACATAAGAAGGACACGGACCTGTTGCAGCAGGTCCAGAGGAGGGCCAAGGAGATGATCAGAGGGCTGGAGCCCCTCTCCTATGAAGACAGGCTGAGAGAGTTGGGGTTGTTCAGCCTGGAGAAGAGAAGGCTCCGGGAAGACCTTACAGCAGCCTTCCAGTACCCAAAGGGGGCCTACAAGTAAGCTGGAGAGGGACTTTTTACAAGGGCATGTAGTGATAGGACAAGGGGTAATGGCTTTAAACTGAAAGAGGGTAGATTTGGATGAGATGAGGAAGAAATTCTTCACTATGAGGGTGGTGAGGCACAGGCACAGGTTGCCCAGAGAAGTTGTGGATGCCCCATCCCTGGGGGGTTGGGGTTGGGTTCAAGGCCAGGTTGGATGGGGCTTTGAGCAACCTGGTCTAGTGGAAGGTGTCCCCCATGGCAGAGGGGTTAGAACTAGAGGATTTTTAAGGTCCCTTCCAACCCAAACCATTCCATGATTCTGTATTCATCATTAGAGGTTAGCATTAGTTTCTCTCGGCAACAGCATCTACACCAACTCAGAATGATACCTTTCTCAGAAAGATCTCTAACTATTTAAGATATTTTTGGCTTAATACTACTGAATCTCAAGCATTCAGAGAAGCAATATAGTTCCCCATCATTGCAAGCATGATCCTTGAGATTCATTCTGATCACGAGCTAAGGAGTCTGTCTCACACTGGAAAGAAAAAACCCAAACTTAAAATATTGCCAAAAATAATCTCATTCACTCTTCCCTATAAACCATTCACAGCTCTTCTATTTCATGCAGAGCATTTTCAGTATAAGAGGTCCATAACAGAACAGCTTCCCTTAACATTGGCTACACAGGTTTAACCATGGTTTGTATCTCTGAGATCATGACTCCAAAAGCAGAGTATTCTCATTTTTTTTTTTTACTATATAGCCAGTGATGCAGCTGAAGAATCCTGGAGTTGCCTAGAAGACAACAGCAGCCATGCATAAAGCAGTTCCTCATAGTTAGTTAACTGTAGAAAACCACTATGACTTGCTTCAGAAGACAACTGAAGTTATTTGTTCTCTTGAGAGACAAAGCATTCCTCTCTGATGAATTATTTAACCTCAGATCGAACTGACAGATAAGATTCTGATGTGAGCAAAGATAAAAAGAAAACTGCTTGTAGATGAAGGGCATTTACATGTTTTGGGAGGTAAGCAGTATCTAAAGCCAGGCAGGTTTCACAGTACCACACAGTCAGGGATGGCTTGGATTTTAAAAAGCCATTTGCCAAACTCCAAATGCAAATCAAAGCCAGACAATAGTCCTTGCTGTAAGACACAATGGCTAAGAGTCACTTGGCTATATCTGCATTCAGTGACTTTCAGGGGGATTAAGTTTACGAGAACTATCAGCAGATACAAATAATTTACTTGTGAGAAAACGTATGAGGGAGAGGCTCAGCTTTCAGATACAGTGCTAACAAGAACAGCATCCTTCTGAGCTGATTTGATTGACAGACTTATTCACAGCTAAAGGGTGTATCTTAAGAACTTCCCACAGATAATGCCAATATAGTTGAACTTTGTTAAAGAATACTGGATTTCCCCCCCTTCCCATCTTTGACAAACACACAGGCTAAGTGCCCATCCAAATGAATGAAAGGAACACATTTTTCCCCTCACAGCATTATAAAGACTTTATTTTTTATTGTTTCAGCACTGGTTCAGTCAATCCAGAACTTAGTTTACTACCTCTAAACATACTGCACTTATTCTAACCATCTGACTGAGCATTATTTTGACTTATTTCACTAGTTTCTAAGAATCAAACTATAAAGAAATGTAACTTCCCTGCTATCAGATACTCACACCTATCAAGAACTTTTATTCTGCCTTGCAACTAGCAGCAGTTTTGAGGGAACACAGTAGTAGTTGCCCTAGGTAATAACCATCAAGCGATGCCAGGTACAAAAGCTCTAGGAGTAACAGTACTCTGACAGAAATGGTTCCGAGGCAGCATGAAACTTTCCAAACCTGACTCTAGAGGGATGAAGTGAATGTTCAGAGGCTATGTAAATATGAGCACATGTGCAGTGCAGTCTTCTCAGATTTCTCTCTTTAAAGGGAAGCCTGCATAGTACTGGTCATATATAGGAGAAAAGCCGTATTTATGCATCATGTTTTTGTCACTGTACTGTTCACAAGAACTGTTTAATAACCATGGAAGATATAATATATATATATAAAAAAATATAACTTCTTATTCCAAAGTCTCCTGTCTCCTTTTTAGTTAGGTTTGTGCTCATGATGCCAGCCTAGCACTTGTACGTTCATCCAGTAGATGGCAATAGCGATACAGACAGGCCATTGTATTAGCAATATTCTTATCCTAGCTTTGGAATGTGTGCGCAAACAGTAGTACTTATTCCGCTTGTAGTGTCCCATTTCCCACTACATACTTCCAAAATCTTTACAGGCAGCAACAGATATACAAGAGAAAGGGCAAGAAAACTTGAGGGGGGAGATTTTAGCGGAGGTGGAAAAAGAAACAGAAGATAACACTCAGGTGATCTAGTTTCTAACCCATGTTCAACCATAAAAGCTCTTAACACCAGCACATCAAAAATTTAATATGCCTCAGGCTTTACCTCAACAAAATAATTCCACAACAGGCAACAACTGAGAATTTACAACAAAAATTTTGAAAGTACTTGGTGTAGTTTTGTATATTTGTAAATTCTCAGATTAACACTCCTCAATCAGCTGCAAAATAAGAATTAAGTTGCATGCATTGCTGTAAGGCGGTTTTTTTTTTTTTAAATCAAATGATTACATGGAAATACAACCCATATCAGGGATGTTTACATGGAATCACTCATTGCAAACCAGTGACAAAGTGTAACTAAGCATTGTCTTTATATGCCATCATCTGTATCTTACTCAAACTTCAAAGGATTTTATAAATCTTAATTTTGGGGAGGTACACTTACACAAATATTAAGTTCTAGTGACTTTTCTCACTTTTTTTTTTTTTTAAAGTGAAGATCGCTGAAATAATCTGCAAGAGAAACTCTAATGAGCCATCACAAAAATGATTGTTCAAGTTTTTGTTAAGCTACCTTTTGCAGCTGGAAACAAATACTTTGAGGCCCTGTACCCTGGGTTCAAGTGGTTCAATCTGGACTCTTAAGACTGAGCCTCCTGCTCAGCCCTTTTCTGGTGGAGACATGGGAGGGAAGCAGGGGCTGCATACTAAGCCAAATGTCTTCCTGGTACCTTCCATCATACATGATTCGCAAATCTCTGCCCTACATCAGATGTATGTAATGTACGTATGGAACACGCATGTGTATAGTGTAAGCGATGTATGGATAAAATTAAGAACACTGCTGCCCTCTAGTGTTAAATTACAGTCAAATATTACCTTCTGTATTGCAAAATGACCGGAGGACCAGAAGTTGCTCTTGTCATCAAGTAATTCAAGACACTTCTTTACAGTGTACACTGCACTACATAAACAGCAGAATTTCTTACAATTTCATCATCTCTTAATGGGAGATAAAAACAGCTCAAAGACTGAATTCTTTCAAACAATTTTTCTTCTAAGACTTTAATATTATTAAAGAATGCTACATGAGCATGGACAACAGAAAACAGCTTTTTTCACAAACTGAAAATTGATTCAGTTTCACTGTTTCATCAGCCCTCAGATCTCTTCCAGACCACCACCACCTGAGATTAAAATACATGAGTTTGTGATCTCTCAGGCTAAATGCCCACCTAAATGTCTGGCTGCTTATTTGCACATATATGCCTGCAAATAGAACAAATTTTGTTTTAAAAAAATGAAAGTCTAGCTAGTGATTGCCAGTCACATTCTGAATCTTCTTTAAGAAGCAGTAAAAGCCTAAACACTGAGAAATTCTAGGCTGAAATGGGCTCAAGCAATAATGTAGAAATACATCTCCATCTATTTAGCTGTTCCAACTCTCAGGTACCAAGGTTTGGACAGAGTGCTAAACCTCAGAGCTGCAGATACATGTATCAGTTGCAGCAGAAGTCTAACACTTATGAATGTCTAAATGTTCACACCTTTTCTGCAAATGAAGTTAACCCTGTTAATTTGTTACTCACACAGAAGCCTCAATAGAAATTCATCCAGTACAGTACACGCAGGAAACACTTTTGAGCCGTCTATTTACACCCTTTTTTTTAAATGTACGTATTCTAGGACAAATTCTGCCCCTCAGGTACACACAAGTTTACTTCCAAAGAAGTCATTGCCTTACGCCCAAGGCACAGAATTCATGTTATAGAAATCCCGCATATAGGTGAAATGTCTGAGAGGGAGTACAGTGGAATTCTCTACCCAGAGTAGGAAGTGTCTATCCACTGGAGCAGGCATATATAGCTGACTGCTATGCAGGTAGTCCGTTATTTTAATCTTGTGAGGCACAGAGCAAGGATTCAGTTCATCCAGGATAACTGCAAAAAGCAGGCAGCAGAATTTGGAAACTGCTGACTGCCATCCTTGTGTACAGTTCACACTACAATTCACAGGCACACAGCTCAATCAACATTTCTCATAGCCCTACTCTAGGTCTTTCTCCAATATTTTAAAATGTTAACATGACAAAAATAATAGCACCTTTTCCCTCCCATTCTTAGCATGTCAGTCCCTCATAGATTTAGATTAGGTATCCCTAAATGGAACCAACTGGTTCCATTTAGAATACATAATGAGAGTGCTAAAAGAACATTTGCCTTATACAACAGTTGCTTCACTTATTAAACAGCCCTTCATCATAAAAGACATGGCCTTTCTTTTTTTAATTAAAAAACATCTAAATCTAACTTTAAAAGATTTCTGTATGTCTAGATGGGGCAGCTTTGGCTTTATTTTTGTTGGTTGGTTGGGTTTTTGGCAGGAAAGAGAATAAATAACATATATTCTCACCTAACTTACTATTTCTAGCTACACAAAACTTCCAGAGTTCAGACTCTTTTGGGGTCTACAGATTGTATTTTTCAGAACAGTTCCCAAGCAGCTGATATCAGTACCCACAAGTGTCACTGTCTAGAAGATCTTACCATAGTTATTTCATTTCTGAATTACGTTGAACCTTATTATCGTTTGTATTGCAGCACAGGTAATAAAGACCCAAACGTGACTGAGAAGTGTCTGTTGTGCAGGAATAGCAGTTCCCATTTGTAATCAAAATAAGAGAGAAGAGGGACAAAGTGAAGTTACAAAAACAGTCAAGCAAGAAGTCAGTAACAGAATCAGAACCATAATCTGGGTCTGCTGAGCAGTCCAGTATTATATCCTTAGATTCATGTCTTTATTACAACAGTCCATGGACTCATGAACACTTTAAATTAGTATAAGCTGACATTGCCAACAAAGGAAACAATAGTGCATTCTGCAAGCCTCACTTGTTCATTTCTGCCTCTGCAGCAAAAAGGACAAACAGCAGCTTGCAATGTTGGTTACTCTATAGCCTTACTCTCCATTCAGGAAGGAAAAAAGGTGTTGAAAACATAATTCTTATGTCAAGACTACGCAAAACTTCTGGATTTGGTGTCAGAATTTTGTAGTATCCACTATTTATGTAGTACCAAATCAAGGAGGATGACACATTTAAGGTTAAACACTTGGGATAAACAGTGTGTCTTTTCAGATTTGATTCAAATTGCATCAACAAAAAACAAACCCATACCAGTATCAATTCTTCAGTCACCCACGAATACATGACGAACTAGTAGAACCACAGTATCGGTTTACATTTATTTTTAACTGATGGGCAGTTTCACAGAAATCTAGCTTTAATTCAGGTTACTTTCAGACAGCTGATGCCAATTCACATAATATCACTTGTGTGTCTGTTCTTCAGCTAAACTTGTATCATAGAAATGGTTTTGGTTTGGAGGGGATTTTTTAAATATAACATTTCCACACACCCC
>VYZW01018433.1:3112-25503 GCA_013401315.1 Balaeniceps rex | reverse complement strand
GTCTTTTTAGCAGAATCATATCAAGTAATTCCAATTTTATATTTGCTTATACCGAGATTAACAACAAAGGATTTGCATTAGCGTATAATGACAGGCCACTTAAGCTTACATTCCCCTGACACTTCTGACAGCATTGTATTCCAAAGGGCAAACAAAGGGCTTTAATAAGGGTTTCTTGTTTTAACATTGAAAAGCATACAATGATAACTTTAACTTGTGATTTCTGACCAGCAATATGCTACAGTGACAAGAGTTATACAAAATCATAGCTAGCTAAAACAGTCTCTGAGCTAGAGAGTAAAGAAGAAGAAAGAGAAATGTAGAGAAACAGGGTATTAAATCTCAGGGCGTAATCCTTTAACATCCAGGGCATTCTGGTCCCAGACCAACAAAAGTTCAAGCAGACACTTTGAAGAAGGTGAGAATTCCACTAATATCAGCTTAGTTGATGAAACTGAAGTCAAACAATGAAGAGGCTAAAAAGACAGAAAATTCTGTTGACACTAAACTTCTTTCATGATCTTTTTCTTTCAAAGGCCTTTGCAGAAAATTATCCAAATGATGTTGAGTCATTTTTCTTACAGGCTGAATTCTTTTTGCCTGGCTTTAACTGTCTACAAGTTAGCTATGCCATCTAAGCTAGTCATCTTCTATTGTTAACAGAGAAAGTTATCCTTCTCTGTTGATGCTATGAAGAAAGGAGCTTGAATAGTTAGTGAAGACCACATGCTTAATATGTTTGAGCTTAAATCTCATCCTGTTTGTACTGTAATTATCCCTTCCTTTTTTGTGTCTTTTAGATATTTTATTAAGTATTTGTATAGAGCTCTATCTCATTTTTCTAGTTTCTGTATTTTTATAAACACAAATTAGTTATGAACTTTAATAAGTATCACTTTCGTGACTTCTTATAGTAAAATTGGTCATTATTCAGTAAAGATTCCATTCTTAAGGAAAAGAAAGGTAATTGTGAAATGAAAGGTGTATGGATACAATTGGAGAAAATTTCAGGAGATTTTATGTAGTTATGAATAATGCTTCAAAAGGGAAACTTACTGTTTATACTGTATATATGTCTTGTTACTTATAAAAAGCAAGCATTATGCTGGTAACAGATGGTTTCTCAAGGTGGCCGTATACAACTTTATTTTCTATTTTCAACATGCCTCCAATATAACTTTAGTTCCAAAAGGATCTGGTCCTAAGATCCATTAAAAACTGGCAATAGAGTAGGAATTGGTGTTAATTAGTCTGGGCTTTCTCCCAAATCTCTACCAATTAAACAACAAGTGTTTAGTGCTATTAAGCTTACATATTATAAATCTTTACCTGCATAACAGTATTAGAAAATGGAAGAGGAGGGAAACAGTAGGGTAGGGAAAAAGTAAAGAACAATTAATACAGCTGAAATTTAGAAAAGAAAAAAAAAGAAAAAGCAAAATTCTTCCCCTCTAAGCTTATCAGCACAGGTAGGCATATCAAAACTTATAACTCTGTGTGAGATGAATATTACAGGTTTGAGGATTAAAAATAAATTTTAAACATCACATAAGAGGGCAGACAAAACTGAATTCTCAAAGGGTGATTTCCCCATACACTCTCATATATTAATTGTACCATTTATAGCATAAGATAGCGAATCCAGAAAAAAAAGATATGCTTTCTAATCTTATTCAAGATGAAAATAAAATTTGGAAACTTGTATGAGAAATAGGAAGCCTAACACAGAGCACTGAAATGACATACTAAACACAGCATATAGTTTGATGTTCAGCTAGTCACTTGTATGAACAAAGCATATGCTTTAAAGTGTTGGCTCAGCTTAGTGACCCATCCACTTCAGTATCTCGCCTCTCCCTGTGGTCATGCCAGATGCTTCAAAGAAAGATAGAAACAAATAGCCTCTGTTTCCCATAACTATCTTGTTTCTCCAATCCGTTATGAATAATATACTACTGAGACAAAATATTTATTTACATGTACTTAAATATCTGTACAATTGTTTATAGGAAAAAGTCAATCACAATAGATTTCTAAGCAGAAGCAAAGTATGTTATATTTTTTAAATATTCCCAACTCTACCAATATATCCAAGAACAGTGATTCCACAGCCTCTCTAGGCCCTTGCTCCAGTGTTTGTGTAGCTTCTTTGTCGACATTTTTTTCCTTATATCTGAGAAGAATTTCATGTGTTGCAGCCTGTGTCCATTACCTCTCATCCTTTCACTGTGCACTTCCACGGAGTCTGGCTCCATTCTTCTATACTATTAGCTAGCTAATAAAATACCATCTTAGTCTTCTAACTAAACAAACTCAGTTCTACCTGGGTCTGGCTGGGATGGAGTTAACTTTCCTCATAGCAGCCCATATAGTGCTGTGCTCTGCATTTGTAGCTAGAACGGTGTTGATAACACACCAGTGTTTTGGAAATTACTGGTTGTCTCTCCAACCGCCCCTCCAAAGGCCAGTAGGCTGGGGGTTGGCAAGAGGTTGGGAGGGGACACAGCTGGGACAGCTGACCCCAACTGACCAAAGGGATATTCCAGACCATTTGATGTCATGCTCAGCAATAAAAGACAAGAGAAAGGAGCGGGGGAGCATTTGTTATTAATGCATTTGTCTTCCAAAGCAACCGCTACACGTACTGAGGCCCTGCTTCCCAGAAAGTGGCTGGACATCACCTGCTGATGGGAAGTAAAGAATAAATCATCTTTTTTTTTGCCTTTGCTTCCATGCACGGGCTTTGTTTTTTTTTTCCATTAAGCTTCCTTTTTTTCAACCCACGAGTTTTTCGTCTTATTTTCTCCTCCTGTCCTGCTGAGGAAGGCGAGTGAGAGAGCAGCTTGGTGGGCACGTGGCGGCCAGCCAAGGTCAACCCACCATAAAAGAAAACAGATCTGTGCTGGCCAAAATTTAGGTTTTTTAAGGTTCCACTCTTAAAGGGTTACCTCCTGAGCTGGTACTACCACCTTCCTGTATGCTAACAGCAGCTGCAGCTGCTGCATTTTGCCAGATGGAGCCTTCTTTCACAACATAATCTGCCATTTTTAGGGGATGGGTCTACAGTTGGAATTTAAAGATCAGTACAAGAAAGCAGGAATTTGAACAGGGTCAATGAATATATACCTGTGTGTGACTCCAGGAAAAAAAGAGAAGGGGAATAAACGACAGCAAGGGATTTTATGCCTGGAGTAGTTTCTTGGTCATGAGCAAGTGCACAAAGAGATGCAGTATTAAGTCCCCAGCCAACTTCCTGGCAAGTTCAAGCATTGTACGAGGAGAATGTAAAACCAGGCGATGCCCCTCTTCTGCTCTGGGACAGCCACTGGGTCTGATTCTGGAATCTGAGTATTTTTTCATTTTGCAGGAAAGGTGATCAATTAAAAATAGGAAGATTTAAGAAAGATGACAGCTACATTTCAGAAAAAGGTGAGCAGTGGCAAAGGCAGCAGGGATAGAAGGCAATAAATTGCATTACAGCAACAGAAGCTCTCACAAGCTTTTATTAGTCTTCACTGGCTTCCCTGCCAGATATATAGTGGCCAGAACTGGTCAGAGGGTAAATTTGTATGAGAACAGGAAATAATTGCCTAACAATAACAACATAATGGTCACCTCAGTTTTTAAAGATGATGAAATATCCCTATCCAGCTGGAGAGAAGATAATTTTTGGCTAACGTTCAGGAAGCAAATGTTGGTTATGCTGGACCAACAGAGAGAGGATGAACAGCCAATCTAATCACTGACAGTTCTTTTTCTCAGGCATCCAATAAAGGGACATTTTGCACATGACATATTTTTGATAAACCAGAGCTGAAAATGCAAGACAGGAATTTACTAAAGTAGCAGAAAAATTTGAGTTTTGCATGTTCATTTTTAGTAAAATGCCTCCTCTATCAAAGCTCTTGTTTCTGTGCAGGAAGACAGGACGATCTCAACATGAGATGGGAGCAAGCCTGCAGCCGATCCCCAAACAGATCGAAACAAATGGAGAAGGGATGACAACAGAAACATTACAAGTTACACCAAGATAGTTTCAAATAATGTCAGTTACTTAACTTGCAGCCCAACAAAATCATGCTCCTCACATTCTTTTTTTTTTTTTTTCTGTAATTACATCTTGGAGACACCAATATGCTTATTCCCGAAATATGCATATAAATAGAAACATGGACTGTAGGAATTTTGTGTCTTCCTGAAGAAAACATAACATGTAGTCTGCTTGAAAAAATACTGCTACTCATCAGCTCATATCTGCAATAAATACGTATGCACATATACATGCACATAAAAGCATCATTTTTAAACAAGTAGTGAGATAGCTAACTACTAGAATTTCTGTATATGATGATAGCTCTAACACCTTAACAGATATCTTATAGAAAGATAATATTTGTCAAAATATAAATTATTGAACTTGACATATGGCTATTTGGGCAACGTTTAATTATTTTCAAGATCAGAAAGTAATATTGGATATCTAATTCTTCCTCTGACCTCCAATTTTTCAATCTACTGAATTTATATAGATCTGCTGAATTTGTGAAGCTACAAAATAAAAATAATGGCACTAATGAAAGTATTCTTTTGACACATCCACCTTCCTTCACCAAACCAACTGACTTACAACCAAGAATCAAAACAATTACCGAGATGAACACATAGTGAATGAACACTGCAGTACATATGTCCTCATATTATAGCCCAAAAAATCACCTTCAGATACAACTGTATAGATGACTATAGACAATATATATCTGGAAATAGGAATGGGGGTTTCACTCCATCCATAATGACACAAAGAGTCTGATTAAATTTAAAAAGCAAACATTAAACTGAAAATACCACTCTATAAAGAGAAGACAAGAAGGCAAGGAAAAATATAACTTTTGGAACAAACCTAAAAATTCAGATATATAAAACAGTGAGAATTTAGTAGGTTTTTTTCTTTTCTATACTGATGTCCTGTAGAAATTACTGGTATCTTGGTATAATTAAAAAAATGAGCAAAGTGGCAGGTGTTTTGAAGGGCCAGGACAAAAAGACTGTTTTGCTGTCTGGTTTTTATGAACTGTGTAACTCAGTATACATTGCCTTTTTTTTTGAAGTGTGTGTACATGCATATTTGTATGTGTGTGCGCACACACATAAAGATACAGATATCCAGATTACAAGGAAATGACCACAGAATATGAAAAAAAAAGTACAGAGAAAGGGATGCATGCAGTAGCCGAGAACATAATGGACAGAAAAAGGAGCCTAAGACAGCTGGTACTTCACAAAATTACATTGACAACAAACTCAAATTACTGAATCAGAGAAGAGTTAGGAATGATAAGAAACCAGCCTGGGTGTACTGCAACAGGGAAGCATACATCAAGTGGTAACTAGGTTGTTTTATAAAAAGCATAGAAATCTATGACAAGTGTAATCAAAAAGCCATCCATCAAGAGGTTTAAATACAAAAGTACCACCTCTTTTTCAGAGAATCCCTGAACCATGAATCTCTGGCAGTTGGGACAGAATTCTGGGGAAATTTCACTACATGTGACCTTTTCTTCTACTCTTCCATAGCTACCCATATGGACGAGCAAATGGAGGGGAGGGGAGAGAAGCATTTAAAATGACAAATACGTTAATGCAACCAAGATCCTACACCCATTTGAATCAATGTGAAGAATGTTTTGGGAATTGAAAGAATAAACTCAAAAAGCCTTTCATAGAAAACTAAAAATCGAAGTGCTCTCTTTTCAGGTAATCTCCTTCCCATTTTGAGCTTGTTCAGATTGAGAGAATATATTCAGTATTGCACTCGGGAATGGGCCAGAGTAGCAACTGCTATAAACTGCTTTGGGATCTCTGGTCTCTTTAAAAGTCAGGAAACCATTTTAATTCCAAGTCAGGGAGTCTAACGTACAACTCGATGGATAAGCAGAAAGACAAGGACAGCTGAAAAGGTCAGTTAAGTGCTCACTGCAATAATTAAAACTTACACCTCATGAATTACGGATAGACTTTCCTTGTCTATTTCTTGAAATGATATGGCCCTTTTGGTGTGAATCGTGTCAAAACTATGGAAAAGAACTTCAGCTCAAAACCCCATGCAGATTCCAGGAAGTCAATGTAGCTACTCATTGACAGTGGAGCTACACTGCTTTAGCGTGGGTCCTTCCCAGGGGTGGCAGTCCTTCAAGAACTGCTCCAGCGTGGGCTCTCCACAAGCCACAGTTCCTTGAGGGCACTGCTCCAGTGTGGAATCCTGCACCATGTGCATATCTGTTCCACCATGGTCTACCCAGGGGCTGCAGGGGAATCTCTGCCCTGGCGCCTGCAGCACCTCCTGCCCCTCCTCCTGCTCTCACCTGGGTACTCCCAGGGCTGGTTCTCACACTTTCTTCCTCACTCCTCACTGCCCGGGCAGGGTTTTGGTCTTCCTTAAACATGATTTCCCAGAGACACCACCAGCCTCGCTGAGGGGCTCACCTGCGCAGGGGTGGCTGGAACCGGCTGTGTCCGGCACGGGGCCGGGAGCCCCAGCCTCTCCTCACAGAACCCCTGAAGCCCTGGCTGCCAGCGCCTGGGCACAGACACCCAATCCAGTTGACAAAACCCAAGAATTTGCCTCACGTTGTACTCACAAAATGTGTTAGGAAATAACAGAAGCCTACATCACCTTTAATATACAGCCATATGTGTCCAAAAAACAAAACCACAAAACCAAGGAACACCCAGAACAAAATACTTGCAAAGGATCTTTCAGAGTATTTCAGTATAATTAGCCAGAGTTCCCAGAACACAACTTTTGAGTTCAATTTCTTTTTTAAACTAGTAAAATTTTAAAGAATAACTAACATTCTTATTTTAATATAATCTGTCAAAGAGGAACATCATTAAAGTGGTTTTGTTGTTTTATTGCTTGGACTATCCAGTACAGTTTGTCTACTGTGTGCCAGGCCTCCAAGATGAAGTTCGTTCTCAACTTTCACAAAACACCACCTCATTACAAATTTCTTTTCAGTACTACAAATCTTTTCACAAACCTGACAGCCAAGCACATAATACACAGAAAAAAGACACCTCAGGAGAGATGTGAGAAGCTGGTGTGGAAAACTTGTGAATATATCCTATGATAAATCTAATGCTTACATATCATAAACCATACACAATTAGGGGTTTTAATAAGGATTTGCAGCTGCAAGATTATTTGTGCTCAGTATTTATCATAGCATGGTATCATGCTCATAAAAGACTAGGTGTATGACAGCAACACTGTAAATAATTTTTTGCCATCATTTCTTCAACATACAATGACAAAAATTCAGTCTGTAAATATCAAGATCTATTCTAAATAAAATAGCAGTTTAAAAAGCTCTCTTTTTTAGATAACTGTTTTTTAAATGTCTCTTATACCTCTGTTCTGTCAAGTTAACATGAGATTTACTGGAACTAATTTATGGAGATGTTTTCACTCAGAGTGTGTGAAGGCATGCATGCAAATACATTCTTGTCATATTAAATCCTAATTGCTAAGCTCAAAAGTGAATTTAGGAAAATATTAACATACTATCACTGTATTTCTCAACTGATTTTCAAAATCAGATTGTGCTTTTTGCCTAAGGATAGAGAACACTCCTTTAAGCTACTGAGGGCAACAAACTATGCTGTGTTGTTTCAAAACTTCAGTCTTATGAAGAATATATTCCTTTTTTTGATTTGTTTTATTCAATCACAAAAGGAAGAAACGGTATGTCACTTCATATTAGAAACATGTTTGGGCCCCTAATCTGAAACCTATTACTTCCAAGTATTGAGGGAAAGTTCAGGGAAGAGGTTCTTCATAATAACTGCAGTTAAACTGGCTTAGCAATTTCATAACATTCCAGTCTCAGAATGAGCAAATTAGGAATGGTTCCCTTTTTATTTCCCGTTTTATTTCTTCTGCTATGCCTACTATAAATACTTCTAACTATTGTGAAGACTTAAATTGATTTACATTGATGCATCTTGGGTTAAGAATGAGAACATAGTAACCAAATTTCAACAAAGCACGTTCCCAGAAGGAATAGCCATTCATCAACCAGCACTGCTATACCTTAGGAACTATTCTAGATCCCCAGTACATTTTTTTTTAAAAATCCTTTGGACAGATAATAGCATGTGCCCCTATAGAAAATGCAGATGGAGAACTAGTATCACAACTACCAAAAGAGAAAGAAAAATCTTTCTGTCAGCAGTGGTAACTAGCACAGCTCTCTGTCATGAAACTATTGAAGAGCATGCTGAAACCCAAGGATCCTCTAGGAGTTATTCAGCAAGTCTGAATGGCCAAGATACTATTATGTATTTGTTAAGTACTCAGGGTTACACCTGCTGACCAAGGGAATATCGTTTATAATATTTTTTCTAGTCATGTTATCAGTTAATCTCAAAATGCCAGTGAGGTTCTCTGTCGTCTCTCATCTTGAAAGAAAAACAAAGCCTACCTAAATTAAACTCTTCCCCTCCATATAATATTCCTGTAGATTGTTACAGAAAAGAGGTAAGTTCTGAAAGCCAGATGACCAAATATATTGTAATCACACTAGGACAATGGGTATACTGAGTTTAAATATCTAGGTAAGACTTGTGGTTACCAATATGTTTAAGAACGCACTTTAACTGCAAGCCTATGTAATGTGTCTAGTTATGTATTTAAGTGACTGGCTTCTCTATGTGGAACTTCAATTTAAATCAAATCTGCTAGTTTATATCTTTCTTTGTACTCTTTCTTTTGCCATACAAAGTATATCTTTTTAAAAAAAAAAAACAACAAGGACTAAATTGATTTAGGGTTTCAAGTTCCACCTTTTAAAAAAAAAGCATTTACATTTTGACAAGCAATAAAAATGCTAGCAATCAGAAGCTTACTAGGACACATGAAGCATGTAAATCATAGTCAATCATGGCTCAGAAGTTTTACAAGTATTTATTCCGTATTCATTAGCAGGCAATTATTGTCACAAACTTATCTGTATCCAAAACAGCTCTTTTCTAAAATGCATTTTTCTTATTACTTCATTGTGAGGTCTTCTGTGTATGCAGCACCTCAGTTGTGTTCCTGAATTATTATTAATGAAACAAATCATATCTCTCCATAAACAAAAAATAAATTTCCTCTGATGGAGATTGCTGTTTCATTAGTTTGGCTTTCTTTTATACAATGTGTAATCATCCACGTTCTTTCACTGTACGACCCATTGTCAAAATGGTGAATTTAAACCTTGTAATTGTATTGGATTGCAGAAGAAGGTCTGGTTAAGATATTGAGATTTGTCCTATTAGTCCCACTGGTACTGATTTTCCAAGAATTGACGACATATTTGTAAGCAATATTAACTGTCCTTCACACTAAATTACACTGTGTAGTTGCTACTGATCTCTTAACATCTATCATACCTATCAACTATCAAATGATAGAAATTAACTTAGCTATCAAATCTAGCATCTATCAAATTAAGACAATGAAGGGTTTTGAGAGAATGCTATCTACCTCTTTCAGAAAATATGATGTATTGCACTGAGGGCCAAGTAACATAAATCGTCTTTGAGAGACAAATGAAAAATTCTAAAACCCTCACAAAGCACTACAGAAAGCAGGAAGAATAAAACATATCAGCTGCTATTTCTGGGTAAAAGAAACTCCTTATCAGGATGGGATTACTTTTAAAACTTGTTAGACCGATGCCTTCAACACACTTGCTGATACAGCCTGAAAAGCTATGTGATACATCACAAGCAGCAGCCTAGAACTGAACAGAGATGGAGTGTTTGGATGTGGAGACCTCACCCCCCATACTTGCAGAAAGCTAAAGAAAGTCATGAAAAGCCACGTATCACCAGTGCTGTGGTCACCTGTGGGTTCTTTCCGGAAATCTTTTACTGGATCTTGTTAGGTGTCTTGTTCTGTCAAGGTCAAGGTTGGAAGTGCTGCTGACTGATGTGGAACCTGTCATCACCCCTTTCCTCAGAAAAACAATCATATTGCTGTTGCTTTACATAAGTTAAAGGACAAATGAGCCCCCTTCCTGCAGACACAGTTGCAGTTCTGTCAGTGACTTTCCAGAGCTCTCCAGATAAAAGAAATTGCACGTTGTTCACAGTAGTGGTGATGGGAAGGAGGCTGAACTGGAGTTACAATTGTTTTTCTCTTACAGGTGTTGGGTTTGATTTTCTAGTGCCTGGATGTGCATATAAAGGCCACATGCGTTGAGGTCTTAAAATGAAGCCACTGCATGTTTTTAAACCTGAAACTCACAACCTGATACTCACAAACTGAACTTATCTAATGTTACTATTTTATTTTTAAAACTGAAATAAATGCCAATATGCATTTTTAAAAGCTTTAAGGATCAATAAACTATCAAAAAAGATGAAAACAAGTAATGTAAGGGTTTGCCTTGTTTCATCAAATTATCCTTAAATAAGCACAGGTGGATTGAAGACATCTTGTAACATATCCCACATATTTAGGCTAGACTTTTGCTATAGTAATATTCTCCATTAGAAATATAATTCTATTGTATTTCTCTTTCACTGGAAACAGACCAGGTTCCTGTCAGCACATGAAGGGGATTCTTCTCTACAGAGAGCGATGGGAGATATACATACAAAATATATTGCAAAATATATTTGAGACATGGGAATCTTCTAAAGCACCTGTTAAGGTCAGGAATTCAAATCTGCTCTCTGTGGTTGAGGGAGCAATTTAGTCTTCCTGCAACTTTGGAACAATGTTTTCTAAGAAATTAATGCTTTCTCTGAAATGTCTCAAAAAGAAAATAATACACAGTAACAAAGCAGATACCGATTTTTTACTTCTAATCTCATCAGGAGCATCCTCAAAACTTAATTTAACCACAGCTAGGCTAGTCTCTATAGCAGACGCTCATGGAGTCCCCTTCATCAGCAAAAAGCTTGTTTTTGCAAAACCCACCATGACTTCTAAATGAACTCTTTTCCCCCAATTTATGAATATCCTGGTTGTCCATAATTTATTGCCTTAATAATTCATCATATTGCCTTAAATCCTGTGAAACAGGATTTAAACCTGATTCCCTGGAACAACACATAAAACTATCCTGGGATTAAACACGCAAATGTGTAGAACTTTTATTGCTGTTGCAATAAAAGCCTTTCTAAAGTGGAATAAACCATCTCAAGAGAAAAAATTAGCTAGCTGCTGCCTACCATCTAGCCATTTATTATGTGACTAAAAGAATACCTCTACCTCTCATTTACAACTACTTCAACCTCTAGGATTCTTTAAAAAAAAAAAACAACCTTTTATTTGCATAGGAACAACCAATACATTGGAAAATACTGTGATAAATTTATGCCTGTGAAACAAAAAAAACCACAACTTTTTGCACAAGTTATGATATTTATTGTTCCCTCAAAGACCTTTTCTCTGCTTCCTATCACAAAACATTGCAACAATATTTTTATGGCAATCCTCTCCTTTGCATTATGCTAGAGGTTCTCCCACAATTCATTGTTCTGTAGACTGAACACTACGCTCAGTGGCAGGAAGCTTCCTGATGATATATGTAGGCAACAACAAGGGATGTCAGAAAGATGGTCAGGTTCACGTTTTCAGTTTCTCTCACAAACATCAGGGGTCAAAATGCCGCTGCCCCAGTAATCACAATGGTTTGTCCTTTTACCTTTAATTAATCATGATCATACTGGTGTGTTATTCAAAATTCCACAGAAGCTTCTGTTGTACTATTGTGCGGACAGACCATCACAAGGTAGTAGTCATCTGCACATATTATGCCTACACATATACCTAGGAAGCAGAAGTACACCTAATACAAGGGCTTGACAGCTGAAGTCTGTAAAACAATGACACATTCACAAAAATATCAAAAGCATGTAAAAAAGAATGGGTTATTGATTAGCTTGTACAAATTTTGTAATTCAAAGATATCAAGTTATACCTGCCAAATCCTGTAATAGAAAAGAATGAGGAAAAAGTGCATCAAAGAATCATTATGCATTTTTTACCATTCATAATTGTACCACATTCTGATGTTGTGAAAGCTGGCATGAAAAGTGAAATGCAAAGTGTTGCTAACAAAGCTGTGAGATGAGACTATTTTGGTAAAGTTTGGGGGGTTTTTCCTAATATTTTTTGCTAAAACTCTTACATACTTGAAGAACAGCTATTTAACACAAATGACAAAACCACTTTTAGTAATTAGTGTGTTTATATTGTGCTTGCAGGGAAGGAATAACATTTTACAATAATTTCCCCGTGAGAGGGTAATTTTTCACACTGCAATTCTAGCTGCATCATAGATTTAACAGATATGCTTGTCACTGTTAAAAACGTAACTTTTACTAATAGTGAATTTACCACTGAAACATAGGAAGCTGAAACACCAGACGTTTACACAGATAAAATGTGTAAGTTAGAAGGTGAAATCTACTATACATATTGCCTACTCTGAACAGATGCTAGGGGCTGTAACAGCCTTCCTTACTCCCAGTGGGTTCTTCATCATATACGTGGCTCGCAAAGGTTTTAGGACATGAAATCTTTTAGAAAAACATGAATTTAATCGTCACAGTTCCAGGGCTTTTCTGACTCCTTAGTAGCCCCAAGAGGCAGCCCACTCAAATTTCAAGCCTCCAACCACAACCTTTCTTAAGTTCTCTCCCACCAGAGAGAGGATTTGGATGACAATTCACTTCTACTACTGCAGCAAACCTGACACTAGTTCAGCATTTGCGATTCTCAACTGTGTAAGAGACAACACTGTTGACTGGTAATAATAACTCAATCAACTTTCCCAGAATAGAGGACCAGCTATTTAGGACAAGCCCAGGACAGAGAAAACATATAGATCAATCTACATGTTCTCCAATGTTTACCTAGTACTACCCATTGGTTGCTTATAATTCTGTCAGGCCTAGAAAAAATAGTAAATAACACACTCTGTGTTCCCAACAGTGTGTTTTCATTTCATGTCATTTCTTGGTTTAGTATCTTCACTTTCACAGGACTATTTTATGCAGTGCTTCACTCTTAATTTCAAGGCTTTCTTTATCTGGTGTACACCAGGTAGCATCAGGGGTAGAGTCCCTCTAGAGTTTATCAGTTTAGGATTTCAATTAGTTACGTCCATCTTCTTTTCCACACAATGATTTTACTGTTTTTGCAGGAGGTCATCCAGAGGAACCAGAATACAATCTCCGGTCCATCCAAACCTTTACAAACCTGATACAGTAGACTCGAAGATGTAATCATCCCTATTACATTGATACAAATGTTGTTATGGAATCTGCACATACACTTTTCTTGTTTCTAGAATGTCACTTCCATTATCCTCTGCTTGGATGCTAAGCCACCCCTGAAATGGATAGGGTTTGATCTTCTTTTCCAAAATAATAAGACACACGCACAAGTCCAGATTTAAAATTTTAGTTTTACTGGGGAGAAGTCTACTCCACAAACAGAACAGATTTCTTTCAAGTAAGTTTAAATAATTTCGTGGTTCACATACTCTTGCTCTTCAACACAGTTTAAAAACATCTAGGATAGCATCAATATGAGGTGGGGCAGAGGGGGAGAGAGAAGGGAGGGAGAGTGAGAGATAAGGGGGAGGAAAGAAGAGCAAAAGAAAGAGGGACAGAAAGAAAGAAGCCACAATTCCCATAAAATAAATACAGAAGACTGATACTTTACAGTAAACATACACAAGACAAACTGTCCATAATAGTGTAACAAAGAAGCAAGCTTCAGAGTTTATATTAATTGGTATGGCAATTAATACAACATATAGCACATGGTAAAATCAGTTCTGCCATCTGTGTCAACTGTCCCCAAGTGGAAGGAGTGCATGTTTGCCATGTTCATCAGCATTAAGATTGCTACTCCATGCCAAGTCTTATTTTAATAGCTCCCATTAGTTCCAATGTTAAAAATCTGTCAGCATTTCTATTTAAAACTTCTCAAAACAATACCAAAAACTCCAAATAAAAATAACAAAAACACACAGTGCTGGAATTTGTGGCTAACCTTATTGCCTTCAGGGCAATTAATATCCTATGTTGTGTTTGTAAATAGATTTTCATAATTATTTACAAATTATTACATTTGTTAAAAATGCTGCATGTAATGTTTGTTATACTATAAGAGTGGCAGAAGTACAGAGTGGCTTCTCTGAAGCGTATTTAAGATCTGAGACAGAAAAAAGTACAGTACACTTCAATTTAAGATGAACGTCAAGATCACGGTAGCAAAAAAAATCTTGTTTCTCTTTTAAATTTCTAAATAATTGCTGGGTTTTTTATATAGGTTTCTTTCCCCTGCATCTTCAAATATTGTGTACTGATAATGTCTCCAGCCAAAGGGAGCAGTTATATCCAGTACAATCAGTCACACTATTTTATAAACAGTAATTTGAATTATTTCCAATCACCAAGATCAAATTGTTTGGCTTGAAATTCCCATCTGCCCTCTGGCTGGTGTCCACCTTTGAGAAAGTCAAGAGTACACTCCACAGCTGCAGGACAGAACATTATTTCGCAGGTCGGCACAGCGACGTACGTATACAGAGTTCTCCTGTCATCACTATGAACTACTCCTCCTCTACATCCTTTGCTTATGGCGTTGGGTGTGCATATATACATACAGATGTGTATATGTTCTTTTGTAAATCTACATCTTTCTTTTCTGTGATAGTTGTGTTATCTCAGTAATACTAGTTATTTGGAGACAGGTTTATTAAGATTTTTATGGTAGCCTCTGTATCTCAGGAATCATGAGGCAACTGATTTTCCTATTGCATTTATTAGCGTGATAGCAAGAGCTTCACAGAAAAATCCCTCACACTGCGAGCAAAATAAACCTCTGAGAAAGCGCAAGAGATATCATTTAGTTTCATGAGCGAAAAACTACTTTGTGGGAGCTCCTGTAGAACTTCCCACTTAATGACTCACACAGCAGTCACAAGGATTTGTCACAGAATTTACTTCTACAAACACCAAAGGACAACTGTCTTTAAATGTTAAATGCACTACATCTTCTCTTCAAAAGCAGTTATGTTCTGTAACACCTACACATCCAGAATAAATTAGCCTTCTTATTCACTGGTGTCAACAATGGTAAGCCCCAGAGAAAAAGTGAGAAAAATTAATCCTAGCCTCTGCCAAAATACACTTTCTTACAGATGCTTCCCTTGTTGAAAGGCTGTTTGGTGCCATACACAACAAGGAATAACACATAGTCTCTAATAAGGTATTTATGCCACTGAGCAATAATTTGGAAATTGCCCTTAATTTTTACTTACAGTTCATTGAAGCAATATTCAACAATACTAAATAAAGGAGGAAAATATATTATCCGCTAAACTTTTCTCTGCACAAAGCCTACTGCTGAGCACCTTAGAAGAATCTAATCTAAGGTCAAAAAGGTGACTCTGCTATTATGCATTTAACTGCTGACCACCCCATTGAGACTGTCAATAAACATATCTCATAGTGTCAGCTGTGACACTGTTTTTGTGTAGCAGGCATCTGCCCATTACCAGCTGGATAGAAAACCTCAACTCATTTCATACATGCAACTGAAGAGCTGTCACCTGGTAACAAATTTTTATTATTACCAGGAGTGTATTTGAATTCAAAGTAATGACCTGGAAGTACAAAATTCCATATTCTGTAATCCCACAAGCCATGCAGTTCTCCCTCTTAAATTACTATTGAATATCTATATAGCCTTCTCTGCTGTTCCCGTTTTAATATAATGCTATAAACAAAGCTCCTTAGTGAACAGGGTCATGGGAAGATTTACAGTTCTTTTTTGCAGGACTTCAGGTGAATCTATTGTACCCAATATATCCATTTAGATCTATTTTGCTCAGAACATTATTCTTAAAAGACAACTTAGCAAATTCTTCAGCATCAGACAGAAGTCGCACTAAGTGGTGCAGAGATGACAAGGTGTCCTGCATGACCTTAATCAGAAGTTTAAGTGCAGGATAAAAGTGAGAACCGAACCTAGAGCCACTATCACAACTGCCTTTTTCTAAATGTCAACGAGACAAATGTTGCTGCTCAGGCATGTTTCTTCACCAGACTGACACTTGAGTCCTCTAGATTTCATTCAGCAAGAAAGAGGATTGGAGCAATATACTGAAACAAAACAGTGTCACTCACCAAAACCTCAATGTACTATCTGAGAAAGCTCTAGGCTCCCTGTAACGACAATGGACAATGTCATTAATGTGAACAGTATATGAATTTTTATAGATAGCTATAGTACATAGTGTGTTACTGAATATAGGGTACATTCATGGTCATGGGCCTTCATATGCCCTTACCTTTCTCTTTATATACATACCAACCCCAAATTTGCTTTTTCTGTCAAGCTTGTCTCATGTACACAAGCATGGCTCTATCATAAATCTCACTAAACTAACTAGAATTTCCAAATTATTTAACCCATCTCAAATCCCTGTATACTAGCTGTGAGTTAATAAAGTAACCTGTTTGTATAAAGCATTTCTTCTGAATATTTGACCTCTGGCTTTACAGCCATAGAAAAAACTTCTAACAGTGCAACTCTTCTATCCACATACGCTCCAGCACATAACTGAGCTGATTACCTTTCAACATTATAAAACCAAATTGCTGGAAGCTCCAACTTCTTATTTTGTAAATAAAAACAGGTTGCAGAAAGGGAACATTAATTTTGGCACCTATGCTGGTTTTGGCTGGGGTAGAGTTAATTTTCTTCACAGTAGCTGGTATGGGGCTGTGTTTTGCATTTGTGCTGGAAACAGTCTTGATAATAAAGGGATGTTTTCATTGTTGCTGAGCAGTGCTCACACAGAGCCAAGGGCTTTTCTGCTTCTCACCCCACCCCACCAGCGAGTAGGCTGGGGGTGCACAAGAAGTTGGGAGGGGACACAGCTGGGACAGCTGACCCCAACTGACCAAAGGGATATTCCACACCCTATGACGTCATGTTCAGCATATAAAGCTGGGGGAAGAAGGAGGAAGAGGGGGATGTTCAGAGTGGTGGCGTTTGTCTTCCCAAGTAACCATTACGTGTGATGGAGCCCTGCTTTCCTGGAGGTGGCTGGACACCTGCCTGCCGATGGGAAGTAGTGAATGAATTCCTTGTTTTGCTTTGCTTGAGTGTGCAACTTTTGCTTTACCTATTAAACTGCCTTTACCTCAACCCGTGAGTTTTCTCACTTTTACTCTTCTGATTCTCTCCCCCATACCACTGGGGGGAGCGAGCAAGTGGCTGTGTGGTGCTTAGCTGCTGGCTGGAATTAAACCACGACAGTCCTTTTTGGTGCCCAACGTGGGGCTTGAAGCATTCGACATAACAGGTTTGACTGGAATGTGCTAGATTTAATTTATAGCTGTTATTGCTGTTTAGCTATTAATTGGCAGGCTCCTGTGCTTGCCATGGGGCTTGCTTGCCTTACTGTATATTAGAGCCTAGTGCTCATTAGTGGCTGCTTTTTGCTTTCGCTGCTTGCTGTACTGCTCTACTGCTGATCACCTTACTCTGCTGTGCCTGGGAACATTTTGATAACAGCAATGGCCATGCGCCTGGGCTGGCAGATGGCCAGGGCGTCGCTGCTGTTTCTGTGCTGCTGTACTGGACAGGCTGGAACTCCAGTGTGAACTCCAGTCAAAGGGACAGTGACCTGCAGATGAGTCCACACGGGAGCAGCACACCCCGAAGTGTCTGTGACCATGCACATGTCCACACCAGAGCAGGTACATCTCAAAGCATCTGTGGCCATGGTTATGTCTGTGCCACAGCAGGTATACCTCTGAAGGGATTGTGGTCCAAGGATAAGTCCACACTGGAGAAGGTACACCTCGAAGCATCTGTGGCTGTGGATAAGTCCATGCTGCAGCAGGTGCACCTCGAAGCATCAGTGGCTGCACATGAGGTCATGCTGGAGCACCTCAAAGCGTGTGGCCATGGATAAGCCCATGACAATACCTCATTTAATACATCTGGAAAGAAAGGTGTGGCAGAAGCACATGACAAAGCAGGTACTCCCCTGGAGGGACTGCAGCCATGGATAAGGCCATGTTGGAGCAGGTTTACTTCTGAAGGGACTGTGGCTTATAGATAAGGCTCCACTTGGAGCAGGTACACCCCTAAGGGACTGCAGTCTGTGGAAAAAAACAAACCGGAGCAAGGGGAGACATTCATTGCAATGTTAAACCCTATAACCTGGCCCAAAGGGAACATGGGTGGATATTGTAATGGGTATACCTTTAAATTGTTGTAACCCTGGATTTGAGCTGCATGTTATAGGAATTACTATAGCAGGCAATGGAGGACAAGCCTTAGAAGCAGCAGTGCAAGTGCAGCAGTGACCCAACCTGACCTGGTTTTGGTGCCCAGTAACTCTATGCAACACAGCACCTCTCCTGTCCTATGTGACCACCATAACAGATGGAACCCAAAGTCATGGACTAAATGAACTCAATGGACATTTTACGGATTTCTAGACATTTTATGGACATTTTACAAGGGTTATCCATGGACTAAGGGAATGATATCTTGTATTGTGTCGAAGGATGGGAAGGGGGGTGGTGGTTAATGAGGATGTATTGGATAGTCTGAGACCTGAGCATGACGTAAATGATATGGAATAAGGGGTGGAGAATGTGCTGGTTTTGGCTGGGGTAGAGTTAATTTTCTTCACAGTAGCTAGTATGGGGCTATGTTTTGCATTTGTGCTGGAAACAGTGTTGACAATACAGGGATGTTTTCATTGTTGCTGAGCAGTGCTTACACAGAGCCAAGGGCTTTTCTGCTTCTCACCCCACCCCACCAGCCAGTAGGCTGGGGGTGCACGAGAAGTTGGGAGGGGACATGGCTGGGACAGCTGACCCCAACTGACCAAAGGGATATTCCAGACTATATGATGTCATGCTCAGCACATAAAGCTGGGGAAAGAAAAAGGAAGGAGGGGATGTTCGGAACGATGGCGTTTGTCTTCCAAAGTAACTGTTACGTGTGATAGAGCCCTGCTTTCCTGGAGGTGGCTGGACACCTGCCTGCCGATGGGAAGTAGTGAATGAGTTCCTTGTTTTGCTTTGCTTGCACGCGCGGCTTTTGCTTTGCCTATTGAACTGTCTTTATCTCAACCCGTGAGTTTTCTCGCTTTTACTCTTCCGATTCTCTCCCCCTTCCCACTGGGGGGGCAAGTGAGTGAGCGGCTGTGTGGTGCTTAGTTGCTGGCTGGGGTTAAACCATGACACACCATATCAACCCAGTTAAATCTCCATTTCATTAGAGTTCAGAAAGCAGCCAAAAATAATCCAATTTAATTATATCAAAATTGGACTTATTTTTCTGTGGTGATGAGAATAACAGTAAAATGGTTTAAAAATATCCAGATAACTAGACAAGACTAAAAAGCAGAACTTTACAACCTAGGTAGAGACAATGAGGAAACACAGAAACACCAAACTTGAAGAATACCTTTACTCTGTTTCTCAGGCTGCCCCACCAGTGAGTGCGCTGGGGATGTACAAGAAGTTGGTAGGGGACAATAATTGAAAAAGTGGAGGAAATCATTGACTAGCAGTCAGTTTCAAGAACGGCAGAAGGTATAGAAGAACTCTTCAGGCAGCCACAAACATCACTTTAATGAAGAGAGATGTAGGACCCTCCAGCCTCTGTGAGGATAATCCAGCGGATAGAACAACTATAAACTCACTGACTTCTAAACTTCTAGTGGACTTTAAATGTGGATGGAAAATGGTCCTTCTGGAACGTAACAAACCACAAATTTTATGTGTATTCATAAAGTGAATCCAACTTTTGGAGCTGCTGGTGATTGAAACAAAGAGAAAAGAATAATGAAAGCAATGAAGACACATGGATGAAATAAAACTGACTTATCTGATGGTTTTGATCATTGTCCAGAAGCTGGAAAACAAAACTGCCCATGACCTTCAACAGATACACTAGTATGCTAAGATCTGGCAAAGAGTTTTCTTGGGGAATGCAAGTAGGCAGCAAACAGGTAAGAGAGGACACAGGGAGGCTGCTGAAACTTCAGGGGACAAAAAAAGGTTAGACCAGAATAAAGCACTATTTGGGAGGAAAACAGAGGGTTTTATTCAAAAAAAGATTAGCTGAATGTTCTTAATCAACTAAATCTACCAGCAGAAGCAATGCAAACTGTGACACAGTTCTGTTCTGAGTGCAAAATCGGTATTTTAGATGAAAGGTTGTCTATTCAACATTAATATAAAAGCCTTAGTAATTAAATCCTTTTTATTTGTAACAACAGGTGGTCACCTGCAAATGAAGTTTGACCTTTTTCACTTCTCTTTGGTAATATAAGGAACTGAAATATACTGGAACAACCTTTTTATATATCTATATCTGTATCTATATCTATATCTATATCTATATATATGATTCCTTCTCTTTTGTATATCTAAAAATACTTATATGTGTACATGTATATGTAGGAAATATATATGTTAATCAATAAGTATGATTTTGTAGTAACTGCAAAACTAACAGGCAAGTAGATAAACAAGAGAAAAGAGAAGTCAAACTGAACAATGCAGAGACTAGATGAGATACCTGCTCTGACTGTTTTGAGCGATTTCTTTTTGTTAGCTTATTTAACAAGAATGACTGAACATTTTGGGAACAGGTGCCTTGTTAAACTTGCAGCACCCCCAGCCCTTTCACTAATATGCAAGGGCAACAGTGTTAATCTCTCAAGAACACTCCCTAGCAATATGTCAGAATTGATATTCCTGATGTTCATGAATTTATGTAAAACAAAGTGGGAAAAGGAAACAGAAACACTTAGAAAAGCTACTCAAATAAAAAAGAAGCCTTTCTCTAGTTGATAAATGCATTCAGTAGCACATTTCTTTATGTAATCCCTCTTCAGACAGTAGAAGAAAGCCACTGCAAAAGTTTTTTTAAACAGATGAAACATGAATCATTTTATCTTAAAATTACATAACATAAATGCAAATTAATCAGTATCCTTAGACAACTGTAAAGTTGACAAAGTGGCTCTTAAAGTCAGAAGATATCAAAACTGTTAAGCAGTTCTTTGTTACACTGGCTGTAACCCTTAATATTTCTCAAAACCAACATGAAAAAAGCTGTAGACATTTATATCCATTAAATGAAAAAGCCATAGTAGAGATTTGAGAGTACATTGGTTACCCTGTAATCAATAGGTTACTTGTTCAATAGAGGGCATACATTACCTTTACTCCAAGACAAATATGTTTTGCCTCTGTCATTGAGCAGCTCTTTCTCATCCACGCTTTTGTTAGTCTTTCCTTCCACAGAGTAATGAGTCTAGGAGTTTTTGATGACTAAGGAGAGCCTTCATTTTTCAGAAAAATGACTGTCCCTCATCTGACATAAAACACCACTTAAGGATGAAGCAATGGTATGAAAGGTGCAATAGAAGCAAAATGCAAGGGAAAAAAAAATTACAGTGTAGTCCCTATTTCTTTAAGGATTAAACCATTTAACTCTGTTTCCTGACAGACTAGGAAAAACTGTGCAGGTAGACAGAAAACAGTCGAGAGAAAACTAGTGCAGCTAGCTAGAAAAGGCCCAGAAGCTAGGTGGCAGTGGCAGCATAGACAAAAAGATCAGTTTTAAGCTGGAGGAAAATAAGTAAGAGAGACTCTTTCTTATTTCTAACAGCACCCCCCCCATTCCTTTCCCACATCTCTCCCTCCTCCCAGAAGGAAAACATGTGTCTAAGCTCTTCATAACAACATCAGAGAATTTGGGTGGTTTTCTGTGTGAGTACAGAATCTGGTTTTGGCACACAGGATCTTTGATGAGGGTTGAAACACTGACATGAGTATAAAAGGTATCTGCAACACCATGTTCTAACATAACTGAAGTTAGAAAGTGAAAGAGAAGGGAAAAAAAAAGCCAAAAAGAAAAGGGGGGGTGGGGGGAAGGGAAGAAAAAAAAGCCTTCCATGGTCTGAGGAAGGTTTACTTCAGTCAGTAATAAGCCTTGAAGCACAGTCAGAGCACCCAGCAGGACAAGAAGTCAAATCAGCAACCATTACAACAAGCAGTAACAGCATCATCACAGGTAGACCACAGAGAGTCTATCAATTAAGCAAGACTCTGAACTGTGCCCTTCCCTTAAGTGCACAAGAAGGACAAGGTAGAGAAGCAGAATACAACACAGTATTTTCTCTCTCATCAGGAGGGACACAGGAATAATACTATGCAGATCAACTCACTAGAGAACTGCTGGCTCCCTACTAGGTATTTACTTTGAGCAGAGCTCCCAAAGTGTTTCTGAATGCACAGATACTGGAAAGCTGCAAATACATAGAATTATA
>VYZW01018429.1:8018-31887 GCA_013401315.1 Balaeniceps rex | reverse complement strand
CTTAAGCTTGGTACAATTTTTCTTTTTCAGGCATGAAATGGATGAGTTAGAGAAATGGTTTTATCAGTACGTAGACATGCTGTAGTGCACTAAAAAGAATGCTTATCAGTACAGAAACATGGAGAATATTTATAGGAGAGCTTCAACTTGTTCAGAGAATGTATACAATTATATATGTAAGAAGGAAAAGTAACAAGAAAGGGTCAGACTTCACGGGAAACCCAGGGTACAGCTGTATGAATGAGAGCAAACAGACCCAAGCTCACCCTGTTCTGCTCTGTCTATCTGCTGTAGTGGATGGACCTACTTTTTTTGTCGAGTTTTAACAGTATTTTTAACTCTCTCCTCATTTTANAGATATATTTTTCATATGGTAATATTTAAAGATCTAAATTTATTATCAGTAAGATTTAATGGTTTGAGCTATATATATACTTTGTAGAAAAGCTAGTTGGAGAAGTACTCAGTCCACAGGTGTCAGATTATGCAGCCTCCCACACAGTCACTATTTTTAGGAGGAACATGGCTGCCTGCCAGCTCTCACAGAGATGGGTAGGAGACAATAGTGGGGATAAAGTATTCACAGTATCATAAAAACCTCAGAAAGTTTGTGAAGCATTTGGATTCAGGTTTCCTCAGAAGTTTCTTTATAGTGCTTCTACACTCATGAAGTTCAGACAAACCAATGTTTTGCCTCAAAATCACTCTCGGATACCAAATTTGTCACACTTTCCAGCAAGGCACATTTTGTGGAAGATAACTGGACTTCAACAAAAATTATGCTATCCTTAGAAAACTATTGGTCACTGGCAATTTCAACATAGCCAAACTAATGCATGGTGTGTTTGAATTTTGCATGAGCAGATATGATTTTCTACATACTCACTGGCATGAAGTTTATGGTAAGGCATTTCTGATAAATGGTATGTGTCTACTGTTTGCTTTTTTTTTTTTTCTTTCTTTGCCATCAACAGCATAAAGTTGATAATGTGATTGAAGTAGCTAAAGCAATATGCAGTGTCCTCTGTTTTGTGGAAACCAGAGACATTACTGATGCAGTCAAGAAACTCCGTGCAGTGCCATTGGTGAAAGCACAGGTAAAAGATGCAAGTTGGTGTCCTATTTTTTTCTTTAAAACTGGAGCTTGAATGGGTATCACTAATTTTCTGATTGATCAAGGCCATTCTACTGTCTTACTACATATTTTCCCTCTGACAAACATTAGGTAGAGGCACTAGATTTGTTGACAATGTGTGACAGAGGAGCAACAGAGGACTTGTCCTGTGTTTAACTGTAACTGATATGCTCCTCTGGTTGTTCCTTCTTACTCCCACCAAACATACAAATCTCTACTTTGCCATATCACCTATTTACCAAATCATGCGATTTCAAAGTACTCAATTTTCATATATTTAGCATAGGATGTTAACAATAATAAAAAAAAAATCCTTCTGTACATGTCACTTAAATTATGAATTTTTCAGATGTCTCTGCTGTTTATGCAGAGAAGGACCAGCATGATATAGTCCTGATTTTAGCTGGAATACTCACTCTTAAAACACTGAAGAGGGTTTTCCGGGAGTTACTGTATAATTGTGAACTGGGACTTTGGAGGGCAGTATCTGTTCTGTTTTGTCACCAGCCGCTTTGGTATGACCTTGGACAAGTCACTATGACCTGATTTACAGAAGTTCTGAGCACCCAAAAATTCTTTTGATGTCAGCATCTTGGAAATACAGGTGCTCAGCAAATTTGAAAATCAAGACATTGATCACTTGGATTTAGTCTGCTGTAGCCTTAAGACATGCTAATTCCTTCCCACCCTAATGAAATTCCATTTTCACACTTTTTTAAAAGTTTGATAAGTTATTAAGGAATTTTTTTGTTTCCTTGTATGGTCTCTGTCTTATCATTCTTACTCACAGCAAATATTGTTTAGAAAAATGTGCCAAACTGGGCAAGATGTTTGTGTTCTCAGACCATTACCTGCTTACAAAATTTTTATTCTTTCTCTTCATTGTTTTTTTGTTTTGTTTTGTTTTTTAGCCCATGGCTTGTGATATGTGTAAGAACACCTAGGACAGGAAAGTAAACAATGGGATAACTAGTGTTAACTGAGTTAACTAGTGAGTGTTAATTAGAAACATGTCTAGCTACATAAGTGGAATTTATTTAGTTGATGGTTGGACTAGATGATTTTAGAGGTCTTTTCCAACCTTAATGATTCTATTCTGTTCTGTTCTATTCTATTCTATTCAATTCTATTCTATTCTATTCTATTTAATTATGCCTGATATGCAGTTTGAGGTCCCAAACATAAGACTGGGGAAAGCTAGTGTAATTCTTTTTATAACGTTTCTTGTGTCATAGGAGTGATATCTAGCAAATTAATTATATACTTTCATCCATATACACTTACTCTTGACAGGTTCAAACCCTTAAATACTCACCATCTTACAGGGGAGGTGAAAAGACTCACCAAAGAGCAGAAAATATGTTAGTCAAAGAGGTTCCAGTGATGCTCAGAAAAACCGTTTTCTTAAATCTCTGCATTCTTAGGCTCTGTTTATTCCTCTTGGATGGGAGCAAGGAGGGAGTAGCTTCCAACTTAGGTGTAAAGTACAGGACCCAGGCAAATAAACTCTAGAATATCAATGTAGCTCTCTGCAGGTCTGGGTTGTAAGTAAATCCCTGCACCATGTTTCTGGAACAGAGGACACTAGAGATCACAGAGCAGACATTGCTGCATGGCCCTGGGCAGAACCAGATGTGGCCTTCTGGAATTAGTTATACAGGTACTGTCTCTCTGAAGGTTGTTAAGTATTGTTAAGGACCAAGCTGCCAGAAACAACATAGCTCTAGGTTTTTTTGTTGTTGCTCAGAGCTGACCAGCTGATTCACTTAAGCACCTTCTCTTGCTTCCCTTCTAGATCATGACTTCCTGTAAATCTTGTTTCTGTAGCATCCTAAATCTTTTCGTGTCCACTTCCACATCAATTATTAGAAGTCACTATTCCGGGTAAATTCCAGCATTAATGTGTCTGTGACAGCACACATTTTATCTGGCATGTTGTTGATTTAAATGGAAATAAGAATATCTCCATTTAAGAAAAGTTCTTCCTGTATATTGGAGGGTAACTGCAGTAGAGAAAGAGATAAAAGAAGTAACAAGGGATCCACGTGATCTGCTTTTCAGTTAAACCTCAGGCCATCCTGAGAGGCGTCAGGCAGATCAGCATCTTCCCCTTGAGAAAAGTATTTTGTCAACCCAGAATCTTTCTTAAGAGATAGATAAAGAACTTGGTCCAGTAAAAAGGTAGAGAGGACAGTAACAGAACATGTTCTCCTTTAGGAAGGAATTAAAGCAGAAGAAATGTATTGCGACTAATTTGCTAAAAGATTTCTTTTGGAGTTAAGAGAAATTTAGTGTATTTTCTCTTTGAGAGTTCAGATCAGCTCTGTGAACCCAACGTATAAACTGCCTCCTATGACTGGCTTATATTTACTGAGTATCCCTGAGTCCGTTTTCAGCCCCATCCTCTCTGAATTCCAGTAGATAGATATAGTGGTCAAAGAGCCAAATCAGTTCCTATTAGTGTGGCCTGTCCCGAGCAATCAGAAAACCCCACGTGTCATGCTATGGAGAATAAGATAATGGGATAAAAACCAAAGAGAACAGGTCAACTTTTGAAGTATGAGATGATCTATCCTGTTGTAAAAACAGACAAACAAACAAAATCCTTCAAACAAACAAAAAACCATGCTCCAAGTGTTCCCAGCTTGCTGTCGCTCATTCTCCAGCGTGTGTCCAATTTCCAACTCCACTGTGTAGACAGTCTCAAATATATACAGGTTCTGCTGAACCAGCTTCCATGTACTTCCTCACACAGAGGGAGTAATACACTTTCCTTTTTCTGTTTTGCCTATTTAAATTATAAGCTCTTCAGAGCAAGGAACACCTCTCCTTATCTATATGTACAGTCTCCAGCACAGTAGAGTGCTGGTCCTGGTTGTAATCTCTAGAGGCTAAAAATGATAAGTAGTGGTGCTGGTGATGATAATGATGGTGTTTGCTCATCTGTAATGAGCAAAATGATACTGTTCCGGAATACCCTCTTCTGAACGTTAAAAAGATTCTGTCCTGATTGAATATTTTATGACTAGTCTTAAAATATTTTTCTTTCCTAATATTCACATAAGAACCTGCTTGTCTCCACATTTCTCTTGGAGAATACTGACTAGATTGCTACTCATTTTTTAAAGTCTTTAAGTTATTGAGGTTTTGTTCCCTTAACATACCCTTTCAGGCTTGGTTAGCTGAACTAGTTGTCGGTCCCTTGAAGCCTTCCTGTAAGGCTGTCTATGACCTTGACTGACACCCCTCTCCCCCTTACTCCCTCCTTGGTGAAGCAGACCTGACTAACAACTGACTTCAAACAAATGGAGGAAAAAAAAAAAAAAAAAAAAAAAAAAAAAAAAAAGGTCAAACTGTTCCTGCACCAGCAAACGCCATTGCTGCCGCTTGCTTTTTACTCCTTTGAGAAATAAGTGCTAGGACAGTCAATTAGACTTCAGCAATCTAGAAAAAGTTCAGTTTTGATTTTATGGAGAGCTTCATCTTTCTCAGCAGCAACAGAACTATAAATGTCATAGAAGCAGTAAAATATATTTCTGCATGTTCTGTATCTTGAACACTGTTCCATTTTATGAAAATAGAGATTACACATTATATGCAACTACCTCATGTATAGAATAGTATATGAATATAACAAATCAGATTTTATCTATATTTATCAATATTTATACAAAGACAACAGACCATCTCTCCTGTCTGTATTAACATATGTAGCCAAAATTAGTACTCAGCAGTTGGATGTTTGATGGAGTACCAACTCCTCCAAACCTTTTTTGATTTAAACTCATATTGAAGTGTAGGGGCATTTTATGTGAATTCTGGGTACTGACAAAATGATTAAATACTGCAATATTAGCATATCTTGTCAGTCTGCTTGAATTGTTTCTATTATGTTCATCGGCATAGTACTCCCAAGAATTTTTGTTAGGTAGAAGAGAGGCTTTTTTCAGACAAGCAGGTAAATTGCAGCACAAGTAAAGTGACATTTTTGAGGCTACTTGTTACATCTCAAGTGCTGCAGCATTGCATACCAGGTAAGGGAGAAATGCCAGAAAAAAAGTTCTAATTGCTTTTTCACCGTGGTTTCCTGATGCTTTAGTGTAATGTATGGTGTGGTTTTGTGTGAAATACCTTTTAATGCATCCATGTGGCAAGTTCCATGTGCACATAATGCCTCAGGGAAACTACTGCTTGCTCCTTCCAATGTAAATTACATAGGGTGCCGGTATATGTTTGTGTACACATATCTGTACATGTGTGCTTGCATACTTTAAAAAAAACAAACACCCTCAATGTGCTTCTATTTAATTCTTGTTTTATGAAAAAAAGAAAAACAAAGAAACTTACTTCCAATCTTCTGTATTTAATTAAACTGTACTTATTACCTCCTTACTGCCTCCTCACTGCCACTGCTGTGCATTCCTGTACCATGGTTAAGAGATTATGAAAGCACCTGGCACCAGTGATAGTTTCTTCTTAACTGATTGCGTCTCTTTATATATGTGATTCATTCAGTCTCTAACCAACCTAACCCTGGGATTTTAAAATCCATTCAGGGGAAACTCTGAGCCTGCTGCACAATTAATGTTTTTAATATCCCTTTTTTTTCCCCCCCTTCCTTTCTTACGGCAGCTCACAAAAAGTCCTAGGAGATCAAATCCTGCCAGAACAGGCACTAATCCACTATATATTAAATGGGCTACACTATGTTGAAATTATAAGCGCTGTTCCAAAAAGTTGTTTACTTTCCAAAATTTGAGAGAATTGAACAAAGGCCTCTGTTCCCATTTGTCTCACTGCATTATAAAGATTGTGAAAACATATTTCTCAGTCTGGAGGTTGCTTTCCTCCCCTCGAGTAAGCATTTGACTTCTCTTCATACTTACCAGACAAATGCTGGCAGCTCCAAGCTGGGTACTAGAGGGAGAATGTACATCCAGCATTGTACTTCTTATGTCACCTCTGCATGCATTGTAATTTTTAAGAAGCATCTTGCTGAATACATATGTACTAATATGAAGCATTCTCAACCTGCTGCAAAGGGATTAATGACTGTAAAGGATAGTAAACCTTGCAGGGACATGGGTTCAAACAGTGCAAGCCACGGGCAATACTGAAATGCAGAATTAACTTGCTAGCCTCTCTGGTCAAGATTTGCACCTCAGTAACTTATTTCTATGTCACCTTGGTACATGCAAGTCTGATGTCAGAGCCAGGTGAAGATGGGGCAGACTGAGCAGCCGGCAGGGGAAGCCAGTTGCCCGCGCTTGCCTTTGAGCCAAGGCTAGGTCCCACCTGTGGACCCCGGGGCTGTGGGTGGTGCCTGTCCTGCTGGGAGATGCGCCGAGCTACCTGCCGTGACAGTGGTTTTTCCTGTGCAGACAGGGAGGCACAGGCAGTGTAGCAATATTTAATTTTGCCCAGTATCTGAGAAGGCTGGGGCAAGGTCTGATCGATGGCAGTTATTGTACTTGGGGATTTGATAGAGCAGCTTTTGAAAAAAAAAAAAAAGAAAGAAAAAAGAAGTTTGATTAGGCTGGTCTGTTCAATCTAAATAACTGGCCTGACCTTTCAGTGGTCATAAGCACGCAGCAGTTCCTGCTGACAGCAGTGGGAGATGAGAGGTGGGAATCCAGACTCTGAATTAATGTTGGGCATCAAGAGCTGTGTTTAGGTACCAAGGGCATAAACACCCCCTAACTCCCTGCACCTAATATTTCCTGTTAGCTGACTCTGGTAAGCTGCCTGCTCAAAGGCCTTTGAAGAACTTAGCTATTTTTGCTGATTTGGCACAGAAATGTAGGTGAAATGTAGGCCACTTGAGTGGAGACTTGGTGCTCCTCAGCTTTGAAAGGATGCTGATGCTCTGCCTGCTCAGCATGGTTGTGGGATTCACGTATGAATACATAAGACACGCAAAGGGATGGAGAGAGTATTCTTATCTCTGTTATACCAATGCAGAGGCTGAAAACGTGAATGCACCTCAAATGTTGATAAGTGCTTCTTTGTATCTTGACATGCCTAAATACTGTCAGAAATCAGGTCCTGAGTGACTTGTCTGAGATGGTAGAGGAAGCAGGTGGAAGAGGTGGAAAGCAGGTCCTGGTACTCTGAATCCCAGTCATGTCTTCTTTCACCATAATATTAGGATACATCCTTCCCCTTTCTCACCTTATTTTCGATGATTACTACTCCTAAAATCATTGTAACTGCTATCTGGTCTTTTCTGAACTAACTGATTACTTCTTCCTCTCGGATTTTGTCTTTATAGAATTCACTTCAAAGTGTGGAAGCACCAGACCAAGGTAAAGTGTTATTTTTAAAATATGTTAATCAAGATGTATCATCAGAAAACACACGTTTTGCTATTTGTTTGTATTAGTGAACTGTTGTAGTTGGCATATTGCAGATGTTTGCATATTTAGTTGTATTATAAGGTAATTATGACAAGTTAAAATTTAAGTGATCTAAAAATATAAATAAAATATAGCATTTTCCAAAACTAATCTGGAGATTTAAACATGGAGAATGAATAGCAGAGTGAAAGAACTGATTACAGTTAGTGGTGGTCATAGCAATTGTCTTTAATCCCAATTTTTTCGGTGGAGAAGAGGGAAAATAAGGAACGTCATGAAAGCCTAAAAAATTATTTTTGTGTATGGCTTTTCTACTTGTCTTCAATAACTTTCATTGCTCCCTCCTTAACCTTTAGTTCTTTGTTGTCTTTTGTTGTGTAAATGGTGTGTTGTCTTAAATGATATACTGTTGTAAGAAGATTAGGTTAATTAACAGTAATGGACAAAATCATAGACCCTGTCTTATTTAATTCCTCAGTTAAAATTAGCTTAGACTCATTGGCTAGTGCCCAGTACCGTTAGCATTACTGCACAGCACCTCGCAGACTGAGGGATGCGCAGGAGCCTGTCCTGTCGTGGGTGCCTGTGTCGGGTTCCTGGAGCAGACAGCCACATCAGGGCATGGGTCCTGCTCTACCACTCTGTGGCTGGCCTGCGACATGCAGCTCGGGGTGCTACGCAGATGCTTTCAAAGGGCCCTCCATCTAAACGTTGCAGTGGGCTGGGGCGTGCTGTGGAACAGTGGTCTTTCTCCATTTTGTTTGAGGAAAAGAGTGACCTCTGAGATGCTTTTTTTTTCCCCATCATTCTTTTTTCCTCTGTCTGCTTTTCTCGATTACAGTGTGCTCAGAGAGGCAAAAAGGTGAACCAACCACAAAGGTTGCAGCAGCCTTTCAAACACAGAGGTGGTTCAAATGCAGTATTCCAAATGCCAGGCTTGTTGTTTCACCATTATTCAACTTCATGAACAGCAAAAAAAGGAACAGCAATTATATTTGTAAGCTGCCAGGAAAAGCTAAGCAGCTGGAGGGCCAGAAGAGAACACACAGGTACAGAAGGGAGAAAGTAAATACAGTTTGTAGGATTCTTCTCCCTTGGGTATAGTCATTTATCCCATGAATTTTTTTTAACACTCTTAACGGCAACTAATTGTTGATGATGAAAAGAATGAATAGTTACTAATCAACACCTACCTTAGAAACATCTTCCTCTGCACACTGTTCAGAAAACCCTGCTGGAAAGGATCTAAAACATTCCTCTGCTTAAAGATATTTCCAAATTTGGACTTCATTGAATCAGCAGCTTCCTCAAGGAAAAATTGATTTATGGAATAACAGTAAAGGAATTGGATTTTTTACTCTCTACTTCTCTGTACCTATTTATTTATGCCAGGAAACCTTCAACTGTGAAGAGTCATGCTTCTCTGTTTGTTCTTGGCACACCCTAATTTCATAACAATTGCAGAATCCTTTTGGTAGTGTAATACTAGAAACTGCAATTTACCAATTGCAAGTCAGAACTTGCCAGGCCATTACTCACTCTGTGGAGAAGCCTACATTCAACACTGTCCAAAGTAGCCAAAACTCAAATTGACCTCTTACATGCAGTGATATTCATTTGATGTACGTTTTAATGTACTACCTGCCTTACATCTGCACTTATTAAATAAACTTCTAAAAATCAGCAAAATATTTCAAGTTAGGCTAATGAGTCTTAACAGAAGAGTCTACCTGTCATATCAAAGCTGGTGTTAAGGGCATGTCTGATCAAAACAAAGTGTCAAAGCAATGACCAAAACTGATCTGCTGGAACCTAGGCCTGATCCCCAAGAAGTGGACAAAGCCTTTCTATGCATCTTTTCTTTTGGGGATCACAAGGTTTCCTTACTCCCTGTCTTCTCAGTGGTCACCTTCATGATAATGCCATGGGGCCTTCCATCCGTTGACCTAGGGACACTGAGCCTGAGGGGAATCCAGATGATATTTTCACCTGCTGAAGCTAGAAGTAAAAACCAACTAGGTGGCAAGATGTGCATTCCTGCTGAAATCACCTTTGTGTTTCCTTTTCCACCTCATTTGCTTCCCGCCTTCTTTTTACTTCATTATGCTTAGCTGGCTAGAATTGCAGGCATGCAAAAATTTGCAAGCCTGTGACCCGAAAGTGAAGTAAAATCTCTGCCTTAGCTCAGTGCTGGTAAATATTTCCAGATCTCCGGAAAACTAAAAACCATGTGCTTTGCTTTCTCTAGCAGCATAATTGCAAATGAAGTCAGCATTGACAGCCAAGGAGGAAACAGACTGCATTTCTCATTTGTAGTGTTGTTTTCTGTCTCTTGTATGTATTCATGTTTATCTTGAAGAAAACAGGATCAAATTTGAACAGCAAGAGCAGCAATCAGTTACTCTGACAAAAAATTTCTTCTCCTCTTCCTCCCCCAAGTGACAGTTATTACCCTAAGTGTCATAAAAGAGTTTTGTTTTTCTTCATTATAGCTTCTCTCTACCTCAAAAGAGAAAAAGATAAAATATACTATTAAAATTAAAGCCTTACTTAATAATATGTTTAGAAACTGCTTTAATCTTTTGCTTTAATAAAAGATTATCAGAGGTTTAGTATTAGTCATTCACCATGGACTAAGCAAGTCAAAGACTCTACTCAAAATATCTAGCCTTGATTTAGTGTTGCAATAACTGGCTCTATTAACACTGTTATCTCTGTAGACCAAATTATTCCATTGCTGCGAACAGAGCAGTACTTGTCCATGTTATGCCTGAGTATGGATCATGTTATTCTTTCTCTGTATGAAGTCCTTAGAAGATTATATTAATGTTTTAGTCCTCAAAGTATTTTTTTATTTCTTCTTAAATGTGAGGAATGATAGGCATTTCTAGACATTAGCACTTTTCTGCAGCATCAGGTGTTCCCAGAAAAATAACGAATAAGATTATTCAAGTTAGAGATTTAGCATTGGAGTTTGCTGCAATCCAGAGAATGAAAAGACAGGCTGTAGGCTGGTACAAAACTGAGTCCATTTGTGTTTCTCAAAAGCTGATGAATGAATGTTTATACAATGCCTACAGCCTTGCTACTTCAGGCAGGGATTTCATCGGATCAGACATAATAAGCAGCTTTTGGAATTTGATCAGTAGTTCTCTGGGACCCATCCCAGAACGTCTAGTATGCACCATGAACAGATGATATTGAATCAACAGTCTTTTCCAACTGAGTTGCTGGAGTTGCTGTCTTTTCGAGTAAATGCAGAAATCAGATACCTTGATGACGATACATTTAATGAAGTCATTGCATTTAAGAGTGTAAAGGTTCACTAATTGTGCTTGGGATTTGACAGTTGCTTCTAGACCTGATCATAAGAATATTCACTACACAAAGTTAGAAATTTTCCAAAAAAAGAAAAGGAGGAGGTGGAAAAAATGGATGTTTTTTTGAAGGTTTTCCTATATAAAATTGAAAACTCCACTTCCTAATTTTTCCTAGCACAAAGCCATTATGATTTTGTTTTGGAAAAAGCACTTTTTGTTTTGGAATATGGAAAAATGTCAAGAGCTTTTTATTGATTTCATTTTATTTCTGTAGGTGTCTCCTGAGTTGTTTTCAAATCTGAGCACGGCTCTTTACCTCTAAGTTGTTGCTGTGTTACGTCCTGGTATGTTGCTCTGAAAGCCAAGGGGTTTTTAACCAAGACCAATTTTTAAATAACTACAATCCCCCAGTTCTCAAAAAAAATTAGACAGAAGTTACCAAGGCCTTGCTACTAGATAAAGCATATAGTAATAGAGACATTTTTGATACCAGGACAGCAGGAGATTTTTACGTTTCATTCAAGGGATAATTCATAGGATTCTTCAGCTAGTAGGAGGAAACAAGAAGATAAACATTGGTGCTTGGAAACTGCATCTGATCAGTGTTTGCATTACAGCCTTTTCATGTTTTGCCTTTTTCTTATTATAATAATGGTCTAATTAATGCTGCTTAGCACCTTACCTAAATCTTAAAGGTTTGGTTTTTTTTTCCTGGGTATTTTGTGTATATGTGTGTATGACCTACACTGTATTTAGGATCTTGCTCTTTTTCTTCTCTCTGAAAATCAGTGGGAAAGAACAATATCAAGCTCCTGTTCTCCAAAATATCTTTAAGGTGTCAAAAGGGTCTTAAGCCTTCCTTCTAAATCCCATTCAACCAGATATTTGTCATGTTTTATCCAGAGAAAACATGCATATAGAGTCAGAGAAGGCATGTTTAATATGTGTTAAACTGACATCATCTGCTGGTGCAATAACAGCAAAGTACCTACTCTGTTGGAAGGTCTGGCACTAAAATAATATGTGAATTGTAATACTGGACTGAGAAGAAGTGGTTTTCTATAAGGAATATGCTAGTATATTCCTTACTAAATCTTGAAGGCACCTGCAGGTATATTCATTAACGCTTTTAGGGATGGTGTGGATTGTTCCATTTCTCACCAAGGGTGAAATTTATTCCTTCAAACTTCGTGTACAAGGAACACATGTCAGAAATAAGTATATCTGGCAGCTGTGGTTAAAGTTCACTTACCTTGGTCTCATCTCATTTCTGAAGTCTCATTTCTTCTCACATTCAGTGAGAAGGTGATACCAAATAATTTCACACCAGAAATAAATTAGGAGGCTTGAGTTGTGAGATTATTAATCTTGGTCACAATTCACTTTGCAATGTGGTGTATTCATCGTCTCTTAGGAACTGGCTATACCTCAGACACCTTTCTAGACAATAAACACTGGCATAGCTGAAGCTGTGAATCCACTGTAGGAAGTCCACAGACTGTGCTATGTAAATCAGTGAAACACTATAGTCCTTTCTCATCTAAGATTTATTAATCATAAAAGTCATAAAAAGCAGTAAAGTTCTCTGGCTTCATGAATGGGCAATATAATTTCAGCATACCAAATCCTATTCAGCAGATCATAAAAATATAGTGAAAAGATGCTGACCAACTCTTGTGAGTAATGGACACTTACAGACTAGCTAAGATGTTTGTCTCTAATTTAGTTAATTGCTACCAGGCTTAATGTATGAAGACTGGGGGGAAAAAAGGGCTGACTCTGGCACAGAAACCATAGAGTCATTTTAAACTGAGAGCTGACAAGAGTAAGAAAATGAATGTAGAAAAAATGCTGCAGCTGCAGATCAGGTAATACTTGGACATTTGCTTACACCTGAGGAACTCTATTCCTGAGAAGATCTTCATTCTGGATGTCCTAATAATTAGATAAAAAAATGCTGAAGTTTCATTTGTGTCCCTTTGCGGGCAGCTGAACTGATTGCCCCGTTGCTGTCTTCACTGCTCATACGCCATCTTAGCGAGAGAGACAGCCTGTAGTGCCCCCACCCAGGCCCTGCTTCCAAACCAGCTCCGTTTCTGCATTCAGGCACAGACTGCAAGCCCACGGTGAAAGGTGGACATTTGAGAGAGAGAGAGGAAAAAGAAGAACATTTCCTATGTCTCTTCAGCAGGGAGTCTCATGGACATCGTCTACAACTAAGTGAAGACTGTTAACCTTGCCCCATCTAGCCACATAAATCTTGTAGGGTGGGCAGGTCCCTGACACCGAGGAAACTTTTTTCACCTCACCACTGACAGATTGAAGCATGTTCTAAATAATTGAGGCAAAAATAGTGCTTTTCCTTGTTTTCCCTCACTTCTGGTCGTGTTTTTTTGCTTGTTTGACTGTTTTTTATGTATCTGGCATTCAGTTTTGTCTCTCAGGTAAATCACGAGAGTCATTCTTCCGCAAACATGGCCAGTGGACAAGATAGCTTGCATATAGCGATAGGCATCTTCCACCTTATTCACTTCCTTGACTGGCATGTGTAAATTTTCTATTATAGAAAATATTTACCCTATCGTGTATGTTTCTTGTGACTTTTTTTTTTTTGTCCAAGGAGTATTCCCTTTTTCTGTGGCTTAGCTGAAATGTATTATATTTCCTCTCGTTCTGGAGACAAAATCTGAAACATTGCCTTACAGCCTAGAATATGGATTGTGTAAAACCTGCTGGTGGCCAAAGGGTATGTTTCAACACGCAGCAGGAAGTTTACACAGATTCTGAGCTATATTTCACCCTCTTTTGGAGAAAATGCTGAGAAGGTTCCACTCAGCAATCATTGCCTTCAATAGGCCAATTTGCATAAATAAGGGCTTTGCTATTACACTACATCTACCTGTCTGCCACTTTGAACAGAATGGAGTCAGGGAGTCTCCTAAGTAGCTGTTTTTCCTTAATGTAAATAGTGTGGTACTTTTCAGATGAAGTAGAAAATACTGGTTCAAATAATAGTCCACTGATGTCCTCTTCTGGACCTCTTAAGAAGGCTTTATGTATATGACTATGGGTAATTCTTTGGAATGTAAAAGAATTCAATGCAAATTAAACATTTAGTTTGGAAGGTACTAAGTTATTACACATCCAAGAGAACTGGGTATGAGAATAAAATGGTATTCTAGGGAAAAAATTCATTAGAGGAAAAGATTTATTCAGAACAATTATGGTGAAGGATGATAAATGGAGAAAACAGTGAAGAGAATAAATAAAAAGATAATTAAAACAGGTGTTAGACAGAGAAGTATACACGAAGAGAGAGTAAAAGGACTGAGTTTTCTTAACCTGTTAGTCCCTAAAATGATTCAGTTTTCATATGCGGAAAATGATTACAACACGACAAGGTGTAGTATTCTAGCCAGTCCTTCATGAATGCAATAATTTGCTGACAGTATTTCCAGTAGCACACCCCACTATATGTAAGACTATTTCAATTTTATGTATATCTCTATTGTTACATAGTTAAAGTTTTTCTATTATAAAATGAAGACTGAAATAATTCCTTTGCACTGTTTGCAATGCATTTTGTGACTCAATAGTTCTGAGTATTTGCTAGTATAAAGGCAAAATGTATCAAAAAAGGGGAATAAAATTCCAGACCGAGGATATGTTTTTTGGAGACATTTCTGTCAGGAAACTGAGATAGCTAAGCCCAGTGAATCATGGTATCTGTACCTGATGTTGGGCAGGATTCCTGCACCTATCCTGAGTACAAAAAGCTAATATAAGCAAGTTTCAGGCTTCCTATTCCTGGGAATTTATTTTTTTTCAGTAGACACTATTAGACAGCTAATAGATGGGTGCCAAATACGGTGGCCAGACAGGTTTAGGGAGAATGTCAGGAACTCTAACAGGTGATGAGAGTATGTTCTTGATCATGTAGGAACTCATGAGTTAGAGGGCGAAAAAAATGAGAATTTGGGGTACTCCTCTTGGAAGACAAATCATCCTAATCTTGGAATGATACAATGTGCTGTGACACTTTCTCAACCTGTCCCTTGCCTGAGAAATGAGTGCTTGTACCAGCTCTCTTCACTCAATGGAGGCTGCCAGGACTGGGGATTTTAATTTACACTGGCAATCAGGCCCTAGCTGCTCCAAAAACACAGAGAGAGGGAAGATGGATAAAAGCCAGTAACTGCAGAAAAAGAACACTGCAGAGCTGAAGCCAGAGGAAATAACATAAATAAAGGTGTGATATAAATGAAGGTACAGCCTACATTTTTTATATATCCGTATAGATACGTATTTCAGTGTCCATTGTTGTGTAATTTTATCACCAATCCATGACCATCTGAATGCTGACTATGTTGATTTTGGCTGCTATTGTATGTATTTTATGAATTGTTTACCTACAGTTGCAACAGCTTTACAGTCTTAAAATTTAACCAGTGCCTTTTCTCCATTCTACTGCTGCATTGCCAGTTCCCTTGAACTAAGAAGCTACTTAGCTGCTGAAATTACAGAATACCTACATAATAAAAATCCTTCCAGTACAAAAATTAAGAGGCTAAAATGGCATATCTGAGGCACACACTAACTTGCTGTAGTTTAAAATGCTTACTTTGAAAATGCCTTAATTTGAAAGCACTGTAATGAAAGACTGTTAATGATACACCAGAAATGAGCTAAGGCTGGTTTCAGAAGCACAGATGGCTAATTGGCTTCAGTTGGTAGGTTATGTCATTTTAATTAAATTTTATTAGGAAGCATTTCAAAGCCATAACTGATGGTTTAAGATAAATATGGTTCTTCATAAATGACCTATTGCTAACCTTTATTTATTTCTCTCTCCTCTCAGCGTTAATAGAGGCTGCTGTGACTGAGCTCTCCATGGCCATCTCTTCTCTCATTCATGTTTACAGCAGCAGCTTTGATGCAAATTTCCAGCTTGCCAGCATACCTAAAAGCCCTTCATGTGCAGACATCAGCCTAGATTCCCAGCTCAGCTTCACTGTTTATGCTGCCCATAACATCCCAGAAGTCTGGGTGAACAGGTAGGAGGAGATATAGCAGGTGTTCAACAAGACGGGGTGCTGTCTCTTATGATCACATGTTTTTCACAGGTGCTAGCTTACCTCTGTTGCTTTGGTGATTCTCTATATTAATGTTAGACACTGAGTAAGTTGGTGTATCTTCACTGTTTTGCTAGCATAAAGTGCACTTACTTAAGCTTGACTGGCTAGGAGACTTCCAGGCCCCATAGACAAAGAATCGAGGAGGTGGCCTAGATGGTTGCCCTTGACCAATGTGGAAGGAGGGTAATAGAAGCAAGGTCAGAGCACTGGCCTTGACGGCTATGCATACAAATGCTTGTGTGACTGACTTGCTCAGAGGGAGGGAGGAAAAGGTGGGTGCTGCATGCCAAGAGAGTTCAGTCTGGGACTTTGTGCAGCTTCTGTAGTACAAGTAACTGGAAGGATTGGAGGCCAGTTTACCAAGTTAAACAGAGGGGTGCTTGCTTAAACTCAATCTGAATGAGGCTTTATCAGCAAGTTTTTGCTCTTGATGTATTCAAACCACATTACTTGGCTAAGCATGTGCGTTGACAATCCTCTTTATAGATAGTGATTAAAATAAGTATAGTTTATATGTCCAAATATACCTATAGTATATCAGCATAGCAGAGGAAAGGGAGGCATCTTTAATAAAAAGCTGGTTGAAATGTTCTCTCTGAATTGTTTATTTGGTCAAATTAGTTGTCTCTTCAAATAGCTGCTTTTCCTACTGTGAGCAAAACTGGTGTTCTCCTCTTGCCACTCCAGTGCAATCAAAGGAGGACAGGTGACTACAGTCTGGTAGCATTATTTTTATAAGTCAAAATGCTGTTCTCCAAGTTTTTATTAATACTTCCCCCTTGCTCCCACTTTACCTTGAATTCCAAATGACTGATTAAAATGGGTGGGATCATTTGCATTAGACTGTGAGCAAGAGAGTGTACTATACAGTATTAGTTGTAATTAGCAGTTTAATAAAAAACAGAGGATTTGCATTAGTTAAGGTAAAAATACAGAACTATAATCACTATCCTGACTTTGCAGATGGTTATGCCATTCCCACTGCATTTTATGTTTTACCAGAAAAATGTGAAATTATATATGGCCTAAAGGCCAGTGATGACTTGAATGCTATGTTCAAGCATGTGAAAATGAGAATCTCTCTTCCTCCTTAATCTCCCCTTCCAGTATTCATAGCTAGCATGAACTTCTTAACACGGGCTGCCACTGTGACACCTGCTTTCCTCAATTACTTTTACTAACTTCATTCACATGCATAGTTGTCGCGGTTTAACCCCAGTCGGCAACTAAGCACCACACAGCCGCTCACTCACCTTCCCCCCCTCCACGGTGGGATGGGGGAGAGAATCAAAAAAAAAAAAGTAAAACCTGTGGGTTGAGATAAAGGCAATTTAATAGGACAGCAGAGGAAGAGAAAATAATAATAATGATAAAAGAATATACAAAACAAGTGATGCACAATGCAACTGCTCACCACCCACTGACCGATGCCCAGCCAGTCCCCGAACTGTGATCGCTGACCCCCGGCCAACTCCCCCCAGTTTATATACTGAGCATGATGTCATATGGTATGGAATACCCCTTTGGCCAGTTTGGGTCAGCTGTCCTGGCTGTGCCCCCTCCCAGCTTCTTGTGCACCTGGCAGAGCATGGGAAGCTGAAAAAGTCCTTGACTGGTGTAAGCACTACTTAGCAACAACTGAAACATCAGTGTGTTATCAACATTATTCTCATCCTAAATCCAAAACACAGCACTATGCCAGCTACTAGGAATAAAATTAACTCTATCCCAGCCAAAACCAGGACAATACTCCCTGTTCTTATCTATGCACTGCATGAATTCATGCTGGCTATGTCACAACTCTCGTTTTCCCTTTCCTGAAGGTCACATTTTGTGATCTTGCTGCTGTTCATAGCACGTATTTTAATATATATTCCTGCATATATATATAATATATGCATTATAAATGTTAGAATTTTGACATCCCTCACTGTCTCACGTTGTTTTTTTCTATACATACTAGTATGTGATAAATGGCTTTTCTTTCAATCATTTGGGATAAGGGAGAGTGAACTGTCTTATGTTTTACAGAATCATGTTAGTGTCCTGTCAAATCCCTCTCAAGTTCACTTTTGTGGATTGGCTTTTTGTCAATTTTTATATTTATGCTCTCAATTTCTTATTCCAGTCTTAACTGTCTTCATTAAAAAGATAAGTAGAGACCTTACAAGTTGCAGAATAATGTTGCAAAACTGATTACCTTTCTTTACTGTATTTTCATTCCTTCTTGTTTTTTTTAATCCCTTTGTTGTTTTATCTCATTTAAATCCCAAGGAGATATGCCCTATTTAATGCCAGTGGCATATTGCTGCTAGCTTCATGTTTGGCTGCATTTGTTTCTACATCCCTCCAAAAATCAGATTCCTATCTACATCTGGATGATATGAAGTCATCTTTGGGACAAGACTTTGGAGTCATGCCTTTGAACTCACGGGGAGGGTGCCTAGGCGAAATGGTCTACACAGACCTAAAATGTGTTGAAGTGCATGCACTCTGAACAACCTTTCTGACTTCAGTCAGACTGAAGCATTGTGTAAGCATTAATCTTTCCAGGATTAGATCCTTATGATGTATAAATCAGGGATATATCTGTATATTGTGTATCAATACTTCTGTTTAAACAGCAGTGCTTAATTATTTGATTGTATTAAAACCTATTATTTCCTGCACTATCCTCCAACTGTTTGTAAGGTTTAGACTCTAGAGGAAAGATGCCATATTTAAGAGCAGAAGCTTTTTCTAGTCTTGTAAGGTATTTTTTTCCTTTCTCTGCATCGATACCTCCCAGGTACTACAGATTCCAGATCATTTTCTTTGAATTAAAAAAAAAAAAAAAAGGAAGGGGGGGAGGGGATAGAGAGGAAAAAAAAAAGAAAAAGCCTATCTGCTGCAATAATTATAACAATTATTATAACGTTCTGGAAAAGATCAACAATTATACTTGTAAATAAGGCAAAGCCAGGCACCTTCAATCTGAAAATGCTTCAGATTTGTTGTTCAGATTTGACTCTGTTTCCCATGTTCATCATTCTTGTACAGAATGTGGTCTAAAGCTGAGACTGGCAGGATGATCTGGAAGTTCCAAGACCAGTTAAGAACATTAGTTGATTATATGCTATTCCTCTATTTTGGCTAAAATTTTATAAGACTTCAGTAAGAAGAATATGAAACCAACAGATAGCCCCAGACCCAAATTACACGATGAAGCTAGTCAGTTAAGAATCTGCAGAATGCCAACACAGAGGGCTTTAATGCTTCTGCTGTAATGAATGCATAGATTCACTTAATTACCAACCTGGTTTTTACTGATTGGGAAAAATACGTATAAATAGATTTACTGTTGACTGAGTTTGTATGATGAGCAAGTTGTAACACTTCAAAACTTATGTCCAAACTTCCTGTGACTTCAATAACAAAAAAAAAAATTAGTCTTAATGACAAAAACATGGAGCAGAATTTAGGTGTCTTAAGTATTTTTCCTGAATTTTGAACGTTAAAAAAAAAAGCAACCCAAAATAAACCTCCTCCATGTTAATAAGAGATTCATTATTTTAATTCTTTTTGCATTTAAGGATGGAGCTTCACAAGTTTCTGAATGGTTAGCCCCAAATTTACTGTGCTGGACATGTTACATTACAATTAATTCTTTTTTTTCTTTTTTTTTTTTTCCCCCGCTTTGTAGCTACAAAGTTTTCTCTTTTTCCTGTTCACTAACTTATGCTGGGAAGACAATATGTCAAGTCAAGATTTGCAAAAATGTACCCGTTAAAAGATCCTTCTTTTTCCTGGCTGACTGGAACGAGAAGTAAGTTTTGGTCTGTGTTTGATATATGTTTGTCTGACAGATTTTACACATTGAATATTCATTTCCAGAAAAAAGTCACACATCTTTATTATGGATCTTCTTCTGAGCAAATTAAACTCCACAGAATTCAGAGAAACTTAGGGAAATGGGAGGGAGAAAGGTGTGGAATAGCCAGAGGAAGAAAAATAGGACTAAGCTAAATCTGGTCCGACAATAAGCTAAACTAAGCTGGTCTTAGAACAGCTTTCATTCACTGGGGGCATCCTGGAGGAATACTGGAACCAAAAGGAGATACAACCAAAGGCTGTATTTGTGTTCTCCCTTGAGAACTTCCACCCTTTGGATCCAACTTGAGAAGCTATTGTAACATTTATTTAAGAAAAGAGCAAGGCTGTTGTGGTTTTGGGTTTGTTTTTTGTTTTGTTCTGTCTTTAATAAGGATCTGCAGTTTTAAAATGAGGACCTTTAGTTTGAGACTGGAATTTTAGAGTAAAGGCTACCAACTGCCTGTCACCCGCCTGCCGGCTTTGAGGAAAATAACTCCATTGAAAAGCAAGGCGTACACTCAAACAACATTCAGTTAAGGCAATGGGATGATAAAATGCATATTTGCAATAGACGGGAGAGAAGAAGTAGGCAATTTTTTATGATTTGGTGGTAATATTGTATTCTTCCAGCTTCCTGAGCATGACGTTTATATTTACAATCTTTCAAATTTTTGGTATTCTACGTCACTGTTTACTGTATTCTAAATCTGAAAGCAGCTTGATTACATTATAATTGAATAAAAGCTATGAGTCATCTGAAAGTTTTTTTTAAATTATAATTGACTACAGAGTGTAATTCATAACTTCTGTTTGCCTTTATCTAAGACATACAACAGTTTGAAGCTGGTCATGTGGAAGAAGACCTTTTTATGTCAAACCTGTTACACATCTATCTTAATGGAGATTTTGCGTAGCCTTCTTGCACATCACTCCTGAGCAGATATAGGAAGCTTAGAATGTCTGCCCTATGGTTAAGAAACAAAATGGGTGCATTTCTGCTAAGCATCCAAATTTGTTCTTTTGGGGCCTAACATCTGCTTTGATACCTCAGTTGAGTCCATAGAGTTTGAGTGTTGAATCCTCAATCTTTTGTATGATCAGAAATTAACTGTTATCTTTGTGTTTAAAAAAATTGGATCATTCCCATTTGCTCTGTAGGAATTTTCACCTTGTCTAAGTTTTGATCAAGTACTATCTTATGGTCCATATGGGCAGATATAATCAAAGTGTAGGGGAAGGATTACATTGCTTATCAGCATTTTTGGCTTCTAAAAAGTGGCTGATGCCTTTCTGGAATGTGTCTTGCACAACCTTTTTCTAAAACAAAATATAAGAAGATAGAATAGAAATAAATTCTTTGGCCATAACTGGAACAGAAACTCTGCTCTTCCATTTCCATGAAAATGTAAAGAAATCAGACTAAAGCTTCAGGGTTTCTGTTTAAACCTCTCCCTCTGCAAAATCAGTATTAAATGTCTGCAATTCCATCAAAAACCTTATTGGAAAAATAAGCAGTTAAGTATGCAGGCTAAATTCTTTCATAGGTCATAGATGTCATACATGCTTGTAAGAGTCTCTTAACATCAGAAACAAGATCTAGAGTTGTATGAAACTTAATAGTATTAGTTTCTAAGAACACCTTTTAGTTTTTATTGTTGCTTGAGTTTCAAAAATAATTTTCAAAATCCAATTCAAATAATTTCCAAAGTACAAACCCCCAAATTTATATCTGTCTGGCAGGCTTTTCAATATTTTCCTCAAGCATCAAATGTATTCACATGTTTTCCACCTGAAACCAATTGGCCTGATTTGTTTAAGTCTCAAAACATGAGGGGAAGTTTCTTGGACGTACTGATCTGAGGTCCAGAAGCACAGGCTGAGAATCTAAGTAGACCCATATGCCATTATTTCTGTATGTTTTAGCTTGTATCCAGAACTGGATTTTGTGAACGGATGCTATTTTTGAGTCAAAATGCAAATCTCAGATGAGTATTTTAAATCAGCTAACAGTCTTACAGCTAGAGCTTTCCCTCCCTTTATTTGAGTTACTAAAAAGTTCCTGGGTTGGCAGGGCAGATTCTACTCAGAAAAGAGATGCTTATAAAGCAGACATTTACTGCAGGACATGAGCATGTTGAGATCATGACAATAGATTCTGTTCTTATTCCAAATCTAACGCAGCACTTAACAACCAAGTCAAACGTTTTCACATAAAGACAGGCACTGACTGCTTTACTGTGTTGTGCTTACCGCAGTATGACTTTGGTACAGTATCAGAATATTAGGTAGGATGGTGATGCCAGAAGATCTTTCCTGTGTGAGAATATGCATAGGGAAGGAAATGTTTATGTTGCTTTAAATTTATTTTAAATATGAAATACTTGTCGCAGTTCTATAATGAGAAAATGTGTTTTTTGCTATTTGTGCTGCTAACCCCCTAAGAAAGAATAAACAAACAGCACCAAACTTGACAGAATAATCAGTATATTCAGAATATTTTGAAATACACAGAGAGAAGGAACAGTATTATCACTGAAGGTGCTATGTGCCTAACTTGGCATAATTTAAAACATACTCAGGAAAAGGCTGGTTTGGCTTTCCTACAATAAATACATGTATATAAACACTAATTAATACTTTTTGCAAGAATTCAAGCTGGAATTGATTAAAAAATAGAGTATTTTAATGAAGTAAGTATTACTGCAATTGTTTTTCCATGTCATCAAGTGGCACCATTTCCTATCGTAGGAAGTCTGGGTCACTCAAAACTGTAACCAAGCTATGTTCACCCCGAGTTATCTTTTTGCTATAACATCACCTTTCTGAAACAGAAGGGAATATGTTTGCATAAAAAGTTCACAAAGGAGACAATTTCTTTTTTGTAAAGTTTCTTGCCTTGAGTTAAAGCACTACTTTCATTCTAACCAATATGCTATTTTCAGTTGATCACAACCATTGAAAATGCATGTGGTAAAAGGTCACCAGGAAGAGCTTCTATTACATTAGGAAGTCAAATATTGTCTATACAGTTAGGGATCAATCAGGCTGAAAAATAAACCTAGCTAATTCAAAATGAGTCCTGATCTTAGATTAGGATTGACTTGAACAAGGCAAAAAAATGAAGAGTAGTGTTTTGATGATTAGGAATCTAGGAAGAGAGTTTCTACCAAAGACAGGACTTGCTTTATTTGCTGATTTTCATGTATTCAGTTTGTGTTTTCAAGTGCTTTAACCAGCTACTGTCTGAACTTTAACTTGATAGGTTTTTGTGTTTAAACATGAGGTTCTGTTGAAGTCTTTTATTATATTTAGTCTTTCCCAGAAAGTTCTCAGAAAAGATGGGAATCATTTGATACCTAAGGAGGTTGCCTTGGTTAGTGTTTCTTCTGTTTGTCCTTTTTTAAGAGTATACTTTTTGCTTTAGAACTTGTGCATTATCTTTGAAAAGTGTGATTGTCACTTTGGTGCAGAGTTCAAACAGGCTGATACTATCTAGCACATAATGTGTAAAGTCCAAAAGTTTCCCCCTTATTTTCTCATCAGTTTCATTTTTCAATGACTGAGACTTCTTAATTATTTTCTTTCTTTTGTCTTAGCTGGTTGCTTTTAATATATTTATTCCACCATCTCCTCTTTTTCCATCCTCTGTAATTTATGTTTAACCTACAGACATGACATATGGAATTAACATTAAGCCTGCCATTCATCACCTCAGATACTTTCTTGGCAGTGGGTTTCCCTCTTCTCCATATTTGGTTTGGCTTGTCTATTTTGTTTATACTCTCTCAAGGAAAAGCCTGGGTTGCCCCAGAGGTCTTCTGCGTTGANTGTAAGGGAAAAAGACAACAAGCTATCTATAGCACGTAAACCAGTTCAGTTTCCCAATAATTGTTTCTAACTAATTATGAGTGAGGAAGAGGGCATGAGACAGGGAAAGCAGTGTTGAAAACTATAAATAGGGATATGTGGGAAGATGGTTGCAAATTGCTTCTCAATTGTATTCATGTTAATTAGAAAGAGTGGTAAATTGCTGTCTTGCTTTGTTACTCAAAGAGAGAGGTATGAAAATTT
>VYZW01018426.1:1551-17261 GCA_013401315.1 Balaeniceps rex | reverse complement strand
GGGGGGGGGGATAGGTGAGGAGGATGTACGCTGTATGTGTGTGGTGGTGGTGGTTTCCGTGTTGCAGTGCTGGTCTGGTTAAAGTTAGTTTGAGGTGATAGAGCCCTGAAAGACGTTACCTGAGTCAAAGCATGACGTGTGCTGCGTGGCTACATAACATAGAGCAGTCTTCGAAGTGTTTCATTTCATTTCCTCTATTCTTGATTATATCTTAGGTTCTTAATTTTATTATTATTTCTCACTGAATTTAATGGTATTACTTTTAAGAGAGGTATATGTCTTTGGAGATTTGTGGCATAATTATTTTTTTCCCCTGTTGTTTCATTATGGAAGTGATAAAGGGTATCTAAGTTTCTGTCATGTGTCAGGTACCACCAGGTCATTGGCCTTGAAGCGTTATTATACATATCAGTTCAAAACTGTATCTTAAGTTCTGGCAATACTATCTAGAACTAACAGTAGCTACCTAGCACAGTTGAACGTTTACTACTGTTACTAATATAATGAATTTGGAAATGTTTTTTTAACTCAACAATGATATTCTTTGATCAGTAACTAAGTTACAAGAAAACTAATGGTGTATTTATCTATATTTTTGTAGGTTTTGCTGAGAACAACAGCAGGAGATATAGATATAGAATTATGGTCAAAAGAGGCACCAAAAGCATGTCGAAATTTCATCCAGCTTTGTATGGAAGGTAATGACTGAATGGGAAAGGAGTTGCTGAAATTATTTCATATGCAATCTTTGTGCCTTTTTTGTAAAATAGAGATCATAACTATATTTTAACTTTAATATGTTAATGAATTTATTTGTATTTAGAAAATATTAACTAACACTCAGACAATGTTTTTCAAGGTTATTAAGGAACCTGGTGGAAAGTAAATAAAAATTTTAGACAGTTTCTCAAATGAGACAGATGATATAGTATTACTGAAAAGTTGTATGCCAGAGGCTTGGGAAGGCAAGCAAGTCTCTACAAAGTATAACTACTTCTTTAATGTATGTGTGAAATGGCAATGATGCTATATTGGACATCCTCCAAAATTCTCATTTCTGTATCACCATCTCTTATGCCTTTTCATTATTTTCATGAGTGCTTCTAATGTTTCATTTGCTGTAGTTTTTTGTTGGTGGAAGCTCCCTAATGCTCTTCACTGTGGGTACCAGAATGAGAGACTCCCTATTGGAAAAACTGTAACCAGAATTTGAGAAGGACCTGGTGTCTTTATGTGTTTTCTGGCTGCTGCTGTTATCCCATTTATGCATTTATGGAGTTGTTAAGAGTTCTTTTAGCCCTCCTGTGTTAAGGAAAAATAGTAGCAGTCTAGGATTTGTGCCTCCAGCACGGATCCAGCCTGTTCCATGTTCTTACACTTAATGTGGAGATTTTTTGCAATGGTAAATCAATTTCTTAGCCCTTGGTAAGTTGTAATTGTTCAGTTATCCTCAGTGTTAAAGAACTGGGCTTTATTTCTTTTCTGAATTTGTCTGACTGCTGTGTAGGATCCTATGCTTTGTATAATAAATTTGAGTATTTCTCTTGTGAGTATCCTAGCATATAACCATCCATGAATATATCTAGCTATGCTGCAACGTTTGCAATCCTGCTTTGTTTTGCAGCATGCTGCCAGATTTATTTTTATTTATTTAAAAAAAAAAAAAGTAACCAGAAAGGTATGTCAAGTAAAGTTAAATTTTCATTCCTTTTGTTTTCTTATGATCTCATAACCCTTATCTGATAGATAGATAAAAGAAGATAACTTAGGGAGCAAAATTTGCCATGTCTTTCATTCTGTGAAAATGATCAGTTTGCGTACAGTGTAGGTGGTAAAAGGGGTGACACCTGTGTTCTATGCTGGAGAGTGAAAATGCTAATCATTTGGTGTAAGGGTATGGCTAACAATGTACGTGAGATGCTGGCTGGGACAGAACATAGTAATTTTAGCTCTCCTTTTAAATTGATATACATTGGCAGTATCATTCCAGTGATAGAAGCTGAAAAGAAAATAATTCATCGATATCATCTTGTTGGTAATGTGCAGTGTCTTTTGCAACAGAAACATATGACACCACTTTTTTTTCATAAATATCATCAGCAATACTTTGTAGCTGAGATACAGTCACGCTGAGCAAGATAGTGTGTGAGTGGGGAACCCAGTGGAAGTAGCAGAATCCAGTTACAGTACTTGCTTTCTGGAACTTTGATCTCTGGACACGTCTGCATGATCTGTATGAAGGTTTGATTTTGAGACCACTTACATGTATTTAATAGTCTTTTTTTTTTTTTTTTTAGAGTATTACAATAACACAATATTTCACAGAGTAGTGCCTGGCTTTATAGTGCAGGGTGGTGATCCCACTGGTACTGGATCAGGTGGAGATTCAATCTATGGAGCTCCCTTCAAGGTATGTATCTGTGTATCTTAAGCATTAATTTTTGGTTATTCTCTGTCAGTTGTTCTTCCTACTGTGTTAGGTTGTGAGAAAACAAACCTTATATTAGAAATGCAGCATTATACATGTACAGTAACTGCTTTCACATGTTGCTTCAGTGTTTTTGAATATGCCTTTCTGAATTGAAAGTTCTTAAATCTACCTGTTCTGATATTGTGATAAATGTATAACCTTACTAGCATAAACTTCACAAGGGAAAATAGGGAGGGGGAAGAGTGAAGGGTAGGTGTTGATACGGGGCAAACTGATGCAGAAACGAACATTGTTTACGCACATTGTGTCTCATTTAGCAAAGGTCTCTGAATGTTGTATATGTGTTCATTAGTATTAGTGATACCAGGAGGCTCAGATCCGGAGTGAAGCTACACACACAGGGCAGCTGTGTTTGTTCTGCCTGATTGTTTTATTTCAGATGGGGCAGGCACCTTTAACGCATGACGGAAGCTGCATAGCCCGTCTCTGGGCTTTCCATCTTCCTGCTGCAAGAGTAGACTCGTACATATAACACAAATATGAAGTTTGTGGAAAGGACTGGTACCTGAGCAGAGAACAAAACAAATATTACCAATATTGTAGTAGCATTGCTGCTTAAAATTAGTGGTATCTCAATATTGCAGTGTTTAGAATTGTGATACTACCATGGTATTAATATATTACTCATCGCTTTCACCTTGCTTTGAAAGTAGTCCTGTTCTCTTGTCTTATGGTCCAGAAAATGTTCTTCCTATGGATTTTTGCAATACTGTACTATTACAACCTATTATTGAGCTTCCAGTTATTTTACATGAATTAGGATTTTTCTCCTAAATACAATGGTTAAGAAGAATGATTGTTTTCCAAGAAATGTGTGGAATGCAGTTACTTTTAGAAATGCTTTGGATTTTTTTAATATTGGGGGGATAATAAATTCCAGCAAAAATAATGAACAACAATTGATTGTTAGGCAATGATTGGAAAAAGAGAAAGTTAACAAGATAGAACTTAGAGTTTTTACTTTATCTAGTTTCTAATTTTTTTCTTTCGGTGTTTGTTCGTTATGTGTTTATGGTTTCTTTTGAAAGAAGATTGCTCACTTGTTTGCATTATTATAGGCACTAAGAAGAAAAAACATTGACTAAAAAGAATCTTTTCTGCTGAAAACAAGTTTTTAAATACAATTGTGGCATTAAGTTTCAAAAGACTTTGGTTTTATTACTGTCTGATGTAAAAGAAAATTAACAGCATATTTTCTGTGTGTGCATATTGATGTAAATAAGCTGTAGCTAAAGAAATGGCAACAATAGTTACATACTTAAATTATGTTCTTTTATGTCTTTGTCAGGATGAGTTCCACTCACGATTGCGATTTAATCGAAGAGGACTTGTTGCTATGGCAAATGCTGGGCCCCATGATAACGGGAGTCAATTTTTCTTTACGTTGGGTCGTGCAGATGAACTTAATAACAAGCACACAATCTTTGGAAAGGTCTGCTACACAGACTAGAGTCCCAGTTTGAGTTTGACAGAAGATACTATAAGTTTCTCTGTATTCAAAGGCTATTAGTGTTGTTTGCTGCTACATACATTTGAAATTTATTTCACTGCTTTCTAAGCTGTCTCCGTTCTCTTTGTCTCCCATGTCTGGTAGAAATGTTTCTGTGGGTTGTTCCCCTAATTATCTACTTTGCTGTTATTCTTCTAAACTATATTTTTGTGTTGTGCTTTCTTTGAATAATCTTACTAATATTATGATTCTGTCTTATTATTCAGTTCATCTCATACTGGTGACATTTTAGAAAACTCTGTTTGTAAATTCTAATTATTCAAGAAGAATCAGGAAAATTAAAAACATAAGATGAATGTACCACTCTCATGATTTGCTCAAAAGAAAATAAACTAACTATTTTTTCATTTCACAGTCTTTTATTTTCCTGTATCACAGCTTACAGTAAGAATTTGACATCTTCCGCTGCATACGCTCTCAAAAATGCAGGTTTAGCTACCTGTATTCCTTCAATTTATGCTCTTAAATTTAAAAAAAACCCAAACATTTGTACATTGTACTTTCTGTCTTTTAGAAGTCTTACATACTTACAGTATTTCCTGTATCATTTGTATTTTCAAAATTCATGATAATTGCCTTGCATTTTGCAGAATGATTAACAAAAATTATAGGCAATGACTTTCAAACCTTTTTTATAAATTTGACAGGTTACAGGGGATACAATATATAACATGTTGCGCCTGGCTGAAGTAGAAGTTGACAAGGAAGAGAGACCTCTCAGTCCACACAAAATAAGAAGTAGTGAGGTGAGTGTGTTCTGGTTTGAAATTTGAATTTTTTAAATTCCTTTGTTCAGAAAAAAGTGTTCTAGTATGAAAACTTGGCATATTTCTTTATATATTGTTTTAAAATATTGAATCATTTAATTATAACAAAATACTTATTAAAGATGTGTCTAAAATACTACTTTTTTAACAGGTTTTGTTTAATCCTTTTGATGACATTGTTCCAAGACAGAACAGAAAACTGAAGAAGGAAAAACCAGAAGAAGAAACTAAAAAGTCCAAAGTAAAAGGCACAAAGTAAATATGTACAACTTAAGTGGTGGTTAATTTTCTTTCACCTTTAATTTGCAGCGTGGTAATTTTCTATTTCTGCTTTTGAAACACAAGGCTTTACCAAAATGCACAGAGGAATGGTCTCTAGCCTTAGCAAAATCCACTTCCCTGTTTTTGAAGGGATCATATAAATATAGTTGCTCTGAGTGAAGTGTGCATCTGCTGAGCTGTAACGTTTCATGTATGCTGATAGTTTGTTGCAAAAGAGATAAAAGGTAGCTTAAGCCTTTCCCGTGGGCAAGAATGTGCAATCATTCTTTTGTGACTGAGATGGCAAAGGAGTTAATATGTTCTAGTAACTAGGTCACAGCTCAGTTCTTTGAGGTTTTGGAACTTACTTTATCAGCTATCACTTCTCTCCCACTAAAATACTTAGCCAAAGGCAGGCATTTTGACATGGGAAATTTCAGTTTCTGTGAAACAAATTTGGTAGTCATAAACATGCGATGAAAAGTAATAGGAAATCTAAAGTGTGGGTGTGCTGTCAGTTCTGTTGGACAGAAATACAACATGTTGCAACTGACTGGTTCCAACATAGCGTAAACAATTAATTTTGAAAAAAAAAAAATCATTATTTCTTTTAATTACATTATATGAATGTGTGTGCATTTGATTCCTTTCTGATCCATCATATCTTGAAAATTTTGAGTTTGATACTTGAATGTTGCTCTGTTGGGAAAAAAAATGACAAAAATGCAACTGTTCTGTTTTCAGAGCTGTCAGCATTTAAGAGTCTGTGAAAGTTAGTCAAGGCAGAATTTTTTAAATTCTGTTTTACCATTTTCTATGTGATACTTAGCTATCCTGATTGTTTTGTCTCAGGAATAGAATAGAACATGCTTCTCTAAGTATTTGTGGTTTATTGCAAAACAACATGTTGTAGTTGTTTTTAAAAAATCGCATACAATAGGAAAGTAATATGTTTAAAGTTTATGGAATGTTAATAAGACAGTATTTAAAGTTTTACTAGAAAATGTGGTTTTCTCTCTTAAAGAAATTTTAACCTGCTTTCCTTTGGGGAAGAAGCTGAAGAAGAAGAGGAGGAAGTCAACAGAGTTAGTCAGGTACTGTACCAAATCATCCCCATTTTTCTTTTCAACTTAAAACTACCTTTTTTGCATGTTTGTGAAAAGCTTTTCAAAGTTCTTAATGTTGTTCTTATGTTTGAGGTTTGAACAAAAATACTAGAAATTATTTCAGTCTTTATCATTCTACTATTTTAACATGTTGAAAACCAGAGGTTTTTAACTTTTCTAACTTTGAAGGTGCTTCAGTTACTGTGTGATATTTTTACATTTCCATAAACATAAAGTTTCATGCTTCATAGGGTAGATCTATGTCTGCTGTCTAAAATTCATGAAGTCGATGGGTACTTTATTCTTCTTCACTTCCTTAACTATAAGAGTGTGATTTGGTTGTAAAATACTTGAGGTTTGAAATAGATCAACTTGTTTGTTGCCAGTGCATTCTTAGCTCCATTTTCTTACGTATATCCATTCTGTGTGCAAAATGAATTGAGAGGAAAATAGTGCATTATCATAACTAAATATTGCACTGTTGTGAATTGTCGACATTCACAAAACTAGAGTTGCATCTTTGATCTAACATTTCCTTATGTGACTTTGCCACTTGTGTTAGTTTAAAAATTTCTTTAACAAGTTGTCATTCTCATTTCTACTGCTGAACAAATTATTTCTCTAGAGCCCTAGGCTTTCTTACTTATTTGTATGCTTCAGGTACCTACCTGCTTCAGTCAGTGATCAGACTACATGGTGCTGAGTCCTGTACCACATAAGTGAAAAAATGGTCCTCAGTCCGCAGGATTTAGTTAAAATACAAAAGATAACAGTGAATACTGATGGACAGTATTACAGTGAGATGGTATCAGTCGGGTTGATAGTAGAGGTTTATCACAACAGTAGTTTTAACTGGTTTTCTTTCTTGTTTCAACTTACCTGTACTTGTTTATAACTATATAACTGTACTTGTTTACCTTAACATGCTCATCTGCAGTTCTGCTCTTGGTGTGTGTCTGGTTTTTAATATTGTATATAACTCGGTTGCTTTGATGTTCTTCCCTGTCATGCCAAATATTTGCTTTTCAGTTTAAAGTGATCTAAATAGAACACCTCTTTCATGACAAGCCCAATTTCAGTGTTGTCATGCTGTCTTCAACTCAGTCTTAAAATCTCATCCTCATATTTGTCCTGATTAAATTCTGGACAAGCTGTAGCTGGGAAAATAACCAAATCAACTGCTTGTGAAGCATTTCTATTCATTCTTTGCAACAGAATGAAACCTTTTTTTCCCAAACCTCATTGCTTGTTTCTAATAGGTCTAGATTAGTATCTCTATAGTTCTCGATTAAGTTGAAGTATGTGAACCTCACCACCAATTTTCATTCGCTGTTTTTGATAAGAAAAATTGAAGGTCAAAGTTAATAATGGGATTCTTTGACATCTATCAATTCAGAATCTTCTGTAAAGCTTTTTTGGTTGCTAGATGCAGTAGGTCTTGCTTGTTTAAACATAAGAAAGGTATACCTTTAAGGACTGAGGTTGAGAGGAAAGTCTGCAAGTAACTGAGGAATCCTCTAACAGATCTGGGGAAAGGGAACATTTTCTATTAATTTTTAGTGCAATAAGGCTGAGGCTAAAATTATCTAAAGAGTAAATGAAAATACCATGTATTAGGATGAAATTTTTACAGTATTTAATGGTTTCATGTTTACATGTGAAAAATAAGAATTCTTGTCTTAGTCACGTCATATTAACCAAGTAAGTACTGAATTTAAGAATGCGTCTGTAAGTCTTTTTTCCATCTTCCCCATTATGAACAATTTTCTACTCTGGACTTGTTCAGCCTGCACTACACTTAGTCTAAGTGAGGGAATATATTTTGCCTTTGCTGCAGTGCATCACCAGACTCTTCTTCCTGAGACTGTACAAGGAAGGGCAAGAAGGCTAACTGGGGATATGGATCATGGTAACTTTAAAATAGAAAAAAAGGGAGAGAGGGAGGGAAAGATGAGAATGATTGTTCCCCATTTCTTACAATATGAAAGTTGAGACACAAAGATAAATGAGCAAATAAATATGCATAGAAAAATATTTTTCCCTCTTGGAATTTATGTTGTGAACATTTATGCTACAGAACATGATTAAAGTGAGAAGTATAAATACTTTCAAAAAGAGATTAAACAAGGGATTAGGGCCATTGGTGTCTTTTAAATGTTACAGGTCAAATTGTGTCTTCTGTATCAGGAGAGTCTCTAAATGGTTATATTATAGAGAGTATGAATCTTAGAAAGGAAATTTGTGTACCCCAGGAGGCTATGGAAGGCAGAGATCACAGGATTAGGGAATTTTGCGTCAAGGAGTGGCAAGAGCAGAATGGCTGCATGAGACAGGGTTAGTGAGGAGGCAAGAGTGATTCCAGCACAGGCAGTGTGCTCACCAACGGGGGCATGATCGCACAGGATCTGGATACAGCAGGCCGAGTTGTTTGCTGGTAACAGTCCTGAACACCGCAAGCAGTAACCAAGACCAAGGTCCCCATCCAGAGAGTCTAGTCAGTCGCAGTGAGAGATGGGACGGGAGACAGGGCTGGAGACAGGTCTACAATGTGGGTCCAACAGGCCCATCCAGAAGCCGGGGTTAGATGCAGATACACCTCTGACAGCTCAGGCAGTGAGTGGATTCTCAGGCCTGAGCTGAAATGGTGCTCATGGGCAGAGGAGCTCCAGGTAAAACTCCTCAAGGCCTCTAAGGCTGTAAGTGCATTCGGGGACCTGACAGTGGGGCCTCCACTGCTGGTAGATTAGTGTTTAAACTGAAGCTTTCAGTGTCCAAACTGCGCATTTAATTGTCTGTACTTGTTTGGAGCAGTTTACAAAGGTGATAAGCGCTTGTTTCATCTAGCTCCTGAACACACACACAAGTTAGTTGTTGAAGGAAGTGATTTTTCATGTTGCTGAATGTGCTAGTCTTTTTTTCTACATAATAAAAAATAGAAATTGTGTTTAAAGGAGTAAGATTTTATTATCCACACAACTACTGTCTTCCTGACAGGATTATAAAATGTGGTAATGGAGACATTCAGGTCACAATACAGACTGTTTCTGTAGCAGAGATTTTCAGTCTGATTTCAGTCTGAAATTTACGTGTACTTTTTGGATTAGCATGGGGAATGTTTTCTTACTGCAGTCTTTCTGCCTGAAGATCTTGTGTGCTTGCTTCAGTAGACGATTCTTGCATGATGTGTTGCAGGTTGGTGTATTGCAGGCTGTTAATTTTTTTTTTCCTAGGGGTCTAATTAGTGTTCTATCAATTGATAAGTACTGCTTTGTACATGGTAGTTCTTTGAGTTGTCATATGCCATTATTGGAAAGTGAAGTTCTTACCTCTTCATTCACTCAAGAATATATGTGGTAGACCATGTATCTTTATGATATGTAATGATTGTGATGATTAAACATTTTTTTTCCTTTCTCTTTCCTTTAAAATTAAGTGCATTTCTATTACAAAAACACTTTTTAAATCCATGGGGTCAGTTTGATGCTCCTCTTTCTGGAATACACTCTCTGTTCTTCTGCTATTAAAAGTGTTCATGCTTACTGGTTAGGCTAAAGCTAACAAGAAGCAAGTTATCTTTTTCTTGCCATTATCCTTTTTCACCATCACTATCACTATCAAACACTGAAATTTATAATACCTTTTTTCTTCTTTTTTTTTTTTAACAGAGCATGAAGGGAAAAAGTAAAAGTAGTCATGATCTACTGAAGGATGATCCACATCTAAGCTCAGTTCCTGCTGTCAAAAGGTTAGTATGTGATCTCCAATTTCGAGAACAGATTTACTTTCAGGATGTTAGACCTGATTAGCATCATGTATACTCATTGGTTGTCTCTTACTCTTTAAGAAATTAAGAATGGCAATGCTGGATCAGACCAAATGTTCCACTAACCCGCTATGCTGTCACCAACGTTGGCCATCAGTGGGTGCCCAACAAAGAATAAAAGCAGGGCAAACATAATGTTTACCTGAGTAGTCTCTCAGTTTCCATCTACTTTCAGCTCAGGGGACTGTCAGAGTTTGATGTGGTTCATCTATTTAGTAATCCTTAATAGAGCTCTCGTCAAAGTACTTAGTCTCTAGTAATATTGTTTACATTTACCCTGCTGTTTGCTGCAGGAAGAAGTATCTCCTCTGGCTGCTACTAGCATAATTTCATAAATTCTGACTCTTATGCTGGAAGAGACAGTGAGCAGTCAGTCCCTTTATACCTCTCTTTAGCACAATCCCATCTCTTTTCTAGCCTAAACTTTTAAAGTCTACTCAACTTTTCTTCATGCAGAAGTTGTTCTGTACCTGTGGTTATTCTTGTTGCTCTTCCCAGCCCTGGTTCTGTTGTAGAATACTTTTTTTTTTTGAGGTGAATCATAAATCTGTATGCTTGCATAAAGATGGTCTCTGTTTTCTTCTCTGTTTCTTTTTAATACTTAACTTCTGATTTGCTTTTTTAACCACTGTTGAGTATTGAGCTGAGACAATTGCATGAAAATATATCAACTCCAAGAATTTGCTTATCATAGAATCATAGAATAGATCGGGTTGGAAAGGACCATTAAAGGTCATCTAGTACAACAACCCCTGCAATGAGCAGGGACATCTTCAACTAGATCACGTTGCTCAGAGCCCCATCCAATCTGACCTTGAATGTTTCCAGGGATGGGGCATCTACCACCTCTCTGGCCAACCTGTTGCAGTGTTCCACCACCCTGACCATAAAAAATGTCTTCCTTATATCTAGTCTGAATCTATCCTCTTTTAGTTTAAAATCATTACCCCCCCGTCCTATGGCTAAAGGCCCTACTAAAAAGTCTGTCTCCATCTTTTTTATAAGCCACCTTTAAGTACTGAAAGGCTGCAGTAAGGTCTCCCCACAGCCTTCTCTTCTCCAGGCTGAACAACCCCAACTCTCTCAGCCTGTCCTCGTAGCAGAGGTGCTCCAGCCCTCGGATCATTTTTGTGGCCCTCTTCTGGACCCGCTCCAACAGCTCCATGTCCTTCTTGTGCTGAGGGCTCCAGAGCTGGACGCAGTACTCCAGGAGGGGTCTCACCAGAGCCCAGTAGAGGGGCAGAATCCCCTCCCTCAACCTGCTGGCCACCCTTCTTTTGATGCAGATCAGGACATCTGGGCTGTGAGCACACATTGCCAGCTCACGTACAGCTTTTCATCCACCAGTACCCTCAAGTCCTTCTCTGTGGGGCTGCTCTCTATCCTCTCATTTCCCAGCTGTTGATACTGGGGGTTGCCCTGACCCAGGTGCAGGAACTTGCACTTGGCCTTGTTGAACCTGATGAGGTTCACACAGGCCCACTTCTCGAGCTTGTCGAGGTCCCTCTGGATGGCATCCCATCCCTCAGGCGTGTCAACCGCACCACTCAGTTTGGTGTTGTCTGCAAACTGGCTGAGGCTGAATCGATCACACTATGTCATTGATGAAGATATTAAACAGTACTGGTCCCAGTACGGACCCCTGAGGGACACATCATGATCAATGATGGTCACCTGAGATGTCCGTGCTCTGTATGTGGGACTCCTTTTCCTCATGTGCATAGCTTTACTTTTATCTACTTCAAATTTTCATCTGTCATTTTATTGTCTCATCATTGAGGTCCTTCTGCAATTCTTCAATCTGCTCTTGGCTTTACTATCCTGAGTAACTTAGTATTATCAAAAAACTCAGTGACCTGGCTATATACCTGCTTTGTTACTGAGCTCACTGAACAGCTCAAACCCCAATACAGACTACTGTGGATATACACTAGTGATATTCCTCCATTGCAAGAAGTGATTGTCTGCTTCTGACTTTTGTTTCCTGTCTTTTAACAATCTATTTATTCATGAGTGGACTTTCCCATCACCCCAGGACTACTTAGTTTCCTTAAAAACCTTTGGTTAGAGATTCTGTGTGGGTCCAAATATATCAGAGAGATCATCCACAACCACGTGTACCCCTTTAAAACACTCCCTCCCAGAGGCTGGTAAGGCACTTCCTTTATAGCCACATCACAAATCCCAAGTAGGTCATTTTACCTCTTACTGTGGCTTCTACTTGCTCAGGACTGACATCAGAATTACAGACCAGATTCTAAATATTTTCTTTAATACTTACAAATGTGGTTTTGTTTTTGTTTTTTTTTAAATTGTAATCTTCTATTAAGAAATACTTCCACAGAGAGTTTTCTGGATTTTTTTGTAATGAAATTATTGTCATTGATTCCAACAAATTTATGGGTTTTTTGATGATATTGATTACTTATTGATGACTTAGAGTGCACCTCAAAGCCTTGACTTTGGGGACTGCTTTAATAATCCTTGCTTTGTTTCTCTAACATAACTTCTGTTTTAAAATTGTGGGATGGAAAAATCTTCAATGGTCTTTATAATTAGTTTGTGACAGTTAACAGTGTATATGTTAGCCTTAGTATATTCAAATAGATTCCTTTTTTAATACACTAAACTGCAGCTGTATAACAAATGAAAATTTTGATATTAAGCTTAATTATCAGTATAGTGCATGTTGAGCATGCCTATACAAAGAAGGCTTTCCAAAATATAGACTATTTGCAATGAAATGCTAGAAATTTTTTGATATATGAGATCAAAAATGTCCATCTTAGGTGAGTTTTGTTGTTTTTTTTTTTTCTTTTAACTGCATACGTTAGTGTTTTGTCTGGATAGCTCAAGGTATGGTTAGAGTTTATCCATTGTATGAAAGTCTGTGGATTTATCCTGCGTTTTTGAACATTTCTAATTAGAAAGGATTATGACAGTTAAATGATAGAAAATACTATTAATTGATACTTTTAAGATGAATGTGAGAATGGTACAAATTACTAGGTTGACTAAAATTTCAACTAGCTAACCAAACCAAATTTTTTATTTAAGAACTGGTTTTTTAAACAGTATTTTAAATCTCCTCTGGTACTTCAAAGTAGTTATGATTATTTTTCTTCTTATAGTGAAGCAGCAAGTGAAGAAAGGGATTCGAGTGAGGTAAGTAACTTTTTTTTTTTTTTACTAATAAGTCTTTGTTTTTTACTGTGTGTGAATTAGATTTTCTTAGGGGAACAAATGCTACCTCAGAGGTTTTTGAAAAATAGCTAAAGTCAGATTTCCAGCAAAAGTCTGGAGGCCCTTTCAGAGCTCTAAGGATTGGCCATTGTGAACATTCACAGCAGGGTAGAGTTACTTCTGCATACTACCTACTGCATTTTATAGAAACTGCTTACCAGATATTTGATCAGTTCATTAGGTGTATGGGAGGTTAGGTACCACAGAATGACAAAGCATTAATAAAAGCCCTGAAATTGCTTCTAAAAAAAAAGTTAAAATTAAGTTTGTCATGAATAATGATATAACTCCAATGTCTGACGGGAAATCTCTGTGTGATGAGAGTCCTGTTGGAAAGATTTCTTCAAGGAAACAAAATTTCAGTGAATATTTATCACTTAAATTGTATTGATGAAGATTGTCACCTCTGAAAGACAGGAAATCTGAATAACCAAGCAGTAACATGCAATCAAACATGGAAGCTATTTTAATTACCGGGAGATTGTCATCCATGGTGCAGAGTAAGGTTGCTAGCTGAAGTATGTCTTTGCCTCCAGCCATAGGTCATGGGGGTACACCTTTGAGTTGCTGTTGAGACAAAGATGTAATATTTGACTAGGAATGTAATCTCCCATTCCCCAAACTGAATCCTGAAAAGTACTGATTTCTGTATCTATCCACCATGCACAGGTACTGCACTGTTTGTTGATGCACTGTGGAAGTGAAGGAAAGACACAACCTATCCCATTCTTGTGCCTAAAAAAATGAAAACAGTCTGCTTCTACCCTGTTTCCTGTTGCTTTTTCCACAACGCATAGTATGAGTTCAGATTATTGGGCTTGTCTCCTTTGTAATTCCTGCTGTGCGGGAGCATTTAAGTGTTAGAAAGGTTTTGAGAATGGTATTCAATAATAATTCTTCAGGTGTTCAAATAGCCCTTTAAGTGAACTGGATTTGGGGAATATAGAACAGGCACATGTTAGGTATATTTGTTTAGAATTTTTTTTCAGCCTAATTAATCTGAATGCTGTTATAATAACATCATGAAGTAGGGAATAGGAAAGCTTTTTTTTTTCCTGCATGTGGTCTCCTTAGATTTCATTTCGTTGAAAGATCTTAGCTAGAATCTAGCATTTCAGGCAGTTACCTGAGTCTTGTAGTGGTACTAGTATTTTATTATCTCTCTTGGATTTATTTCAGTTAACACATCACAGGATCACTTTCGCATTTACACAGCTGCAACATGTTGGTAGTTTTTATAATTATCCTATGAGCAAATAATTCTTCCAGATCTTCCTACCTCCCCCAAATAACAAGTCCGTAGTGTGTAGGAGAAACTTTTGTTATTATTCCCTAAGCGCCTGACCTTGCTGTTCATGCTGTTAAATATCATCACGTTTCTTACTGCAGTCCTCAAGGTTATGCATTTCATGCTTTGAGAGTTGGATCCTTTGTATTAACAGTACCTCATCGCTATTTGTTAAACCTCTTTTTGTGCCCAAGTCATTAATGAAAACATTATATGAAATGTGTTCACAAGACTGAAATTTTTTTTACCCACCAATGACATTCCTTCATTTCCCCTTTCTGCACAGCTTGTTTTCCTCTCCCTATTTGTCAGTTAGTTACTGAACAGTAAGTTTTGTGTAGCAGTATGGATAGATAAAGCTTGATATCCGCCCCCCAATTCAGTAATCTTCTCAAATGGCTAAATCGTGTTACATACAGTAGCCATGAGTCATTCTGACACAAAATCTGTCATTACATTTTTATTTCCAGAGTGAAGAGAAGAATAGGGCAACTCTACCCAGCTAACAACAGCAGCAAAAAATACTACAGCTTCCAGGCAGGCAGTTTTGCATTTCTTTGTCACTAGGGGAACACCATCATCCAACTGAACAGCAGCTTCCCTCCTGAGTTGTTGTGTAGCCCACTCTGGGTAGAAGTGTGTTAAATCTATTAGTTGGTAATAAGACTTCAGAAAAGTGAGACTCTAAAAGATACAAGATCAGGTGGAGTTAATGAGGCAGAAGAGGGACTGAAGGACGAGACTGGGCAGGAGAAAAGAGTAGAGTTGCCGGAGGGAAGGGGTTGAGGAGGAAGGTTATATACTATTTTGTCAGTGTTTTTCTAGAAGAAAACTGGTGAAATCCTGTGCAGAGTGAGGGGAATGGAGGGTTCGGGGACTAGGGGCTTCAGCTGAGTTGGACAAGTTGAACCATTTTGTTTCTCCCATTTTAAAATACCATCCATGGAACCCCCCTCCTGTTACTCAGATTTCTGTGATTTTTAATTAGCTTACTACTTAGCAACTGGAATTTGTCTAGAGTTGTCTATTTTTATTTTAGAAATTCTCCTGTCCAACTCTTTGTGTTTCAGTGAAATGCTCTTGCCTAAGCCCTAGCCAAATCTCCACCAGGAGTCTGTCTTTATCCTTGACTGTTAAACACCTTGAACACAGTCTTGTCATGTTCCTTTTCTGGATTCTGTCCCCTGCCATTAAGGTCTGTTGTCATCCCATCTCCCTGAT
>VYZW01018424.1:5817-35846 GCA_013401315.1 Balaeniceps rex | reverse complement strand
TCCTTTGAGAATAAAGAGGTAGAATCTGAAGTCTAAACTCAGATTTGTCCAACCACTTAAGCACACAGAAAACAGCTTTATTATACCTTTTCACATAGCTGAGCCTGAAGGAATTCCACTTCATTCTGCAAGTCATGAAACTGATTTTGTAATGCAGCCTGGTCCCTGAGCTGGGCTTTCAAGGTCAGCACTTGCTGCTGTAATCTCTTATTGGCTATTTTATTCTCCTCTGTTTCCTGGCCATCTTTCACAGTGTACACAGGCTAGGGAGCAAATACACAGATTTTCAAATTAGATGTACAAAATAATGAAAATATTCTCAATCATGTTTTAGAGCACAAAACTTTTCAACCAATGTATGTACCTACCTTGTACCTCAAAAAAAAAAAAAAAAGCTGATATAAAACATATGAGTTCAAACCTTCATAAACATATTAGCACTAATATCTTGCACTAATCTTAAAACTGTTTATGAGCAAGGACTTCTTGATCCCCTGTGAGATCAGGTGTAGGACTGGGATTTCACAATGCTCCTTCAAGGTAGGTTTTGTATTATAATCATTTCATATCTGGGGAAACTGGGGCACAAACAGATTAAGTGACCAACCTATGGTCACACAGTGAGTAAGAATAGAACTCAAAAGTCCCCAGTCTCATGCTCCAACTGCTATATAATAAGCCCTTTGTTTTTCCACATATATTTATCTCAGAGAGCAAATTTCACTCTCCCAGTTATATTTTTGTCTTGGAAGATTATTAATAAAAATAACCAGATTTTAAGTACAAATTTCAAAAATATTTTAAAAGAAAATATTTATTACATTAAAATGCAGTAATAGTGGTACAGAACAAGTGGAAGGAGGAGCTTCTGAATTTAACTCCTCCTCCCCCACCCTCTGATTTTGTTTTCAATTTCATGCACTTAGATTGAAAGGACTAGTGAGAGCTTTAGATTGATGGTCAGCATCATACGGTCAGCTCCTAGAAGTGATATTATCAGATTAAACATACAGTCTAAGAATAAGGAAAATCTGAGGGTGAAGAAAGTCTTGTGAAAAACATTTATGCTGTTGCAAACTTACATTAAAAAATATTGAGTTGATACACACAGCTGCTCAAGATTTCTGATAACATGTTATATAAGCAAGTCCAAAAAGATTAAACTTTTCAGTGATTAAGCTAAAAATTCCAGTCAGACCTATGATATACTGCGCTAAAACCATATAACCTTCTGACAAAACAGGCAGGAAGATGGCTTGATTTTAACGGTTATTATCATTGATACAGCCGAGAGAAGAGCTAATATTTGGCCATGATGCACAGCAACACAGTTTAATTTTCCCTTGCTTTCTGACAGCCTTTCCAACTTTGACACCCTTGGTGACTACAGCCTACTAAAGGCACCTTTTCATAGAAAACAGCAAACTGAAGTGATAGATCATGTCACTCTGGCTGCAACACAGCATTGCAACTCAGATAAAAACAGAAATATGACCTTTTCATACTGTTGTTCCTAATGAAGCAAGTCCTCTATGCACAGCGTTCAAGCAAGTCGTGCATGCTTTGTACCAAACTTTCTGGCTCCCTCTTGCGTTAAGAGAAAAGAACAATAGCAACTGTTGGACACATCAAGATTGATTAGACCAGGGTTGCAGTGATAAAAGCCTGAGGATGAGTCTGAGACATGGTATTTTCCTCATCTTCCTCTTTCCCACACAAAAAGTATGTCAAATAAAAAATGGAAATGCTCCCTGACTGAAGATGCTTAATGGAAAAAGAGGTGGGGAAATAAAAAAATTGCTTGAAGGTTAAAGACACAGAGAAGTTCCCTCTTTCTTTTTGCATTGTGCTGAACTGCTAGCAGTTTTCTGCAGTTTCAAAGCACAAATGAGGCATACAAGGTTTATTTATGATCACTCTGTCAGATGTCCCAGGCAACAGTAGCCATGGGTTGTGCAGTCAAGCTCCAGAAGGGTGAAGGACCCAGCAGCTGGGACTGGGAAATAGCCAAAGCATAGCATTTAACACACTGCATTCTTATAAAACCTGGCAAGATCTCTAGTCTTTGGAGTTGGTGCCTAAACATTAAAAAGAAAAATAAAATCTTCCTCTTCTTGTGTGCACTGTGCTTGTCTGAAAACGCAATGAGAAAATGAGAGGGAATATGACTTTTTTGGCTACAGGCCATGACAGGAGTCAGCGGTTCACCAGGGAAGCCTGGCAACCTTATTTGCTGTGTGCATTTCATCCAAAATCCTTGTATTCCTTTTCAAAGCTGTAAAAAGTACCCTGCTCCCTTCCTGCTCACCCACATATTTCTCCTAACTCCTACTACAGCACCACGGTTCAGAAGGCCACCTCAACATCCTAGAAAATTTCCCCAAATACTCTTACACCAAATGGTGTTTCCCCTGATAGCAACACCACTGAAACAAAGAGTCCTAGCAGTAATATTGGAGTATATTATCTTAGCTCTCTTTTATTTGCTGTGTATAATATCGTGACAGCCTCCAAAAGGTCTCAGCTGAGAACTAGGATCCCTGGGCATCAGGGGCTGTAGAACATAAGATATGTACAAAGTCCTAAAAGATATGCTCAAAACATGCCATATCTCAAAGGCCTCCCAGCCTCGGGTTCTAGGTTGAGAGTGCTCACATCTTCACTTCTTTCAAGCATCACAGACAGAGGTCTTCCAGAAAATGAAGTTTAGAACAGGAGAAAGCAAAAATTCTTGTGATTTACTGTATTAGAGTTTATTAAGAACTTTGTGGGATGAAAATCACTTTTGGACAAGGGTGGCAACTAATTGAAAATAAGAACAGGATCACCAGTCTACAAAACTGCCTCCAGGAAGAAAAATGATGCTAGAAAAGCATGGTAATCACGATAGTCATTGTGCCAAAAAGTCTTATTTTTTTTTAATCTAGAAAAACTTAGGTCATATTTTAACAATTTCACACAAACCCACTATTGACAGCTTGGTGTATATTAGAAAGTTTATTTTAAAAGAGAATTATTGAAATAAAGTCATAACCTTTGTTAAAATATATCTACTCTATTTCCTATCTGCACCATTTGCTTAATTGTGCCAATAAAATCAACATCCTTTGGTTAAGATATAACGGATTTAAGTCATGCAGATAATTAGTTACACCGTCAAGTGTAACTGAAAGATAAACCCAGTTCTGTGATGTACATGTACTGCATCTTTAACCCCGGCATGAGGCTGGTGTGTATTCAAGAATTTGACATTAACCCTACAACAAGTAATGAAATCTGATGAAGAAGTCAGATCCAAATCAAACATCGCAATATTGCATAAATACATACTACTGATTAAGAAACACTAACATGAAAGTTTAGTTATTGGAGGGATTTAAAAGTGGGGTTTTTTTCAGAAGAAAGGCTGACCTGCACTTTTTCCAGTGACTCTGTCAGGGTTGATGAATTTTATTCCCATGTGAGTCATAGAAATAATTAACACCTTAATTCAGTGACCAATAAAATAAGCAATAATTGCCCCAGACTGTACCCAAACAAAAGGGTTAAAGCTCCACTGCCCAAAAATGCCCCCAAAAGCTTAGGTGTTAGCTTAAACAAAGCACTATGATACACTTCTGTTTATTTTGGGAGTTTCTGCTTCTTATTTGAAACAGATTTCATTATTTTAAGATGTTACATGTCAATACATCATAATGATATGAAAAATCTGTGCTTCATTTTCAATTAACAGTCAGAACTCAGTTGTCTAAACATCAGCACATAGTGCCAGTAGGTTGTACAAGCTAATATGAAGTAGCTGCATAGAATTTGCAGGTGGCCGACTACACCCTCAGCCAGGATGTCCTAAGGCATTTAAATGGGATAAACAGTGACATTTAGGCAACTGAACTGAGCCCAGACTCTTTACATTTTCCAGAATGTGGTTTTAGTTTCTTCCAAAGCTATATCTATCTAATGTGTTAAAACTAAATTTGTAAATATTGTAGGTTGCTACGAAATTGCTTTTCCAGCTGATAAAAGTTGCATATTTCTTCTTCACAGTTTTCCTGTCAAGGAGGACAGAAATAATTTCAAGGCTAGCTGAAAAGTCTTTATGAAAGCTGCTTCCAGGATATTATTCAATAATTAAAAATAATTAAAACACTTCATTTTGGTGGAAAACATAAAAACTTTATCAAGACACAGAGCCACCTGAAAATTCAAAAAGCTTTCATTTACAGCAAAATCAGAATTTCTATGATATAGATACATTCCAATGAGACTTTCTCTCCTCCATGTGATAGAAAGATTTCCTGGATTTTGGGGATACACACTTGAGCTCCATGCATCAGTTACAGAATTTGACTCCCCATTAATCCACACCACCTGCTCACTTGCAGTGGAAGTTGCTTCACAAAATGTCATATTCTGTTTTGTCTGTCCAAATCTAGTACTCGGGGCTAGAAGGCACAAAGGCCAAATACTGGAAACACTGGAGACTTCTCCAACCGCAGAGCAGCAAAGGCAGAGGGGACTGAAGGGAAACACTTTTCATTAAGGCCACCTGAAAATCCATGCCTCAGAAAATTACTCTGGCTAGAGAGAGCAGGACAAAAGTCCTCCTAAAAAATGGAGGTGTCTATAATGCCCGTGCAGAGCCCAGACTTTGGACTATCCTGTAGACAGACAGTCTTCCTTGCATAATATCTGCTCACTTTCAAGTTTATAGCTCCAGTGGCTCTAGGTGCTCTATACTTGCTTCAGATCTATTGCCAATAACAATAATGGTGTCTCTGCATCCAAAACACTCCCTCCAAAGGAATATGCTTTTCTCCATTCCATTTACATACATACCATTAATTTGCAGTGCTGCTTTCCAAGTATTTTGTCCCCAACTTCTTGTTTAAGATGGTCTAATTCTGAGAGAGCCTGTGTCAAACGAGTTCTGATTTCTTCGTAACGTGTTTCAGCAAAGCCAAGCTCTCTGTACCATTTCTGAGCCTAATGGGAAGAATAAAACAGCAAAATTACTGAGTATAATTAGTCTAGCAGTGGTAGCATTTCTCAATACCAGCTTACAACCAGGGACTTGAGTCTGATCTCCACATCACAAGTTTTAAATCGTTGTAAATTGATTAAAATAAATGGAATTACACAATACACTATAATCTGATTATAAGAAATGAGTAAGACTTTAAAATAAGTCCTATAGAAACATATCTAACTAGAGCTATGCAGAAAAATAGATTAATTTTTAAATTGATTTATAAAATTTGAAGGCACCTTGAGTATTCTGAAGAAAGCTAAAAAAAGCAGTGGTGAATGCACTCACAATTTCACAGCTTTGAAAGGCCTCAGAGCAAATGGAATGTAAGATTTTATCAGCTAGGGGAAAAAAATCTTCCTGAGAAATATCAAAAATGAAAAATGCAAAGGAGGAAAAAAACCCCTCCATATTTCTTCTTGTATTTCTTCTAGGATGCATTTTCTCCACTGTATTGGGTTGCATGGCAAGGTTTTGGTAGCAGGGCAGGCTACAGGGGTGGCTTCTGTGAGAAGCTGCTAGAAGCTTCCCCCATGTCTGATAGAGCCAATGCCAACCGGCTCCAAGACAGACCCACTGCTGGCCAAGGCTGAGCCCATCAGCGATGGTGGTAGCACCTCTGGGATAACATATTTAAAAAGGGAGGAAAAAAACAATCAAGGACACAAACTGCAGCTGGAGTGAGGAGTGAGAATATGTGAGAGGAACAGCCCTGAAGACACCAAGGTCGGTGAAGAAGGAGGGGGAGGAGGTGCTCCAGGCGCTGGAGCAGAGACTCCCCTGCAGCCCGTGATGAAGACCATGGTGAGGCAGGCTGTCCCCCTGCAGCCCATGGAAGTCCACGGTGGAGCAGATATCCACCTGCAGCCTGTGGAGGACCCCATGCCAGATCAGGTGGATGCCCAAAGGAGGCTGTGACCCTGTGGGAAGCCCACACTAGAGCAGGCTCCTGGAAGGACCTGTGGACCCATGGAGAGAGAGGAGCCCACACTGGAGCAGGTTTGCTGGCAGGACTTGTGACCCCTTGGGGGACCCCATACTGGAGCAGTCTGCTCCTGAAGGACTGCACCCTGTGGAAGGGACCCACGCTGGAACAGTTCATGAAGAACTGTAGCCCGTGGGAAGGACCCATGTTGGAGAAGTTCATGGAGCACAGTCTCCTGTGGGAGGGACCCCATGCTGGAGCAGGGGAAGAGTGTGAGGAGTCCTCCCCCTGAGGAGGGAAGAGCGGCAGAGACAACGTGATGAACTGACCGCAACCCCATTTCCCCGTCCCCCTGTGCTGGAGGGGAGGAGGGGAGGAGGTAGAGAAAATCAGGAGTGAAGTTGAGCCCGGGAAGAAGGGAGGGGTGGGGGGAAGGTGTTTTTAAGATTTGGGTTTATTTCTCATTACCCTACTCAGTTTTGACTGGTAATAAATTAAACTGATTTTCCCCAAGTTGAGTCTGTTTTGCTCATGACGGCAATTGCTGAGTGATCTCCCTGTCCTTATCTCGACCCACGAGCTTTTTCCTTATATTTTCTCTCGCCTGTCCAGTTGAGAAGATGAGTGATAGAGTGGCTCTGGTGGGCACTTGGCATCCAGCCAGGGTCAATCCACCATATCCACTCAGTATGTGGTGAAAAAAACCCACAAAAAAACACTCAGTAGATCAGCTGATTGCCTGAATGCAAGCTCCTTCCCTCATACGAGAGATCATTGCTTCTCCCTTCTGAAAGCAAAGGCTTCACGTTCTTTTAAGTAAACTGAGGAAGGTGTTGTAACACGCAACTTCCTTGTAACACACAAAAGGATTAGAAGGATCCAAGTTAGTCAGATTTTAAAAAATAAATAAAAATCAAATGATCTCTTCCTGTTCAAATTACAAGGTCAGAAGTCCTTACCTAACCATCCATCACTCATCCAAATCTACTCCTTCATTCCAGTTGCCTCACCTGGAATCTGGGAAGCCTTATAAAGCAGCTGTCAAAGGACAACCATTTTGTACGCCCACCATGTATAATCCTACTGCTCTTTTACATGCCCAACACACTTGTTACTGCCAGTGGTTTTTCCACAGGGCGTCTGAGCAATGCCTGTTAATGCATGAAACAGCCCCATAAATACATGCTTGCCATAAACCAACACATTCAGCTTAGATAAGCATAGAGTGGAGATTGTTCAATAAAAAATAGGAATGTGAAAGCTAATGCATTTGGAAAGGCACAACACTGAAAGCTTCCTTGGCTGGTATTAAAACTGCAGATTTACCTTACACAGGCACAGAACTAGCCATCCAAACAAGTTTCCACACAGGTGGTGTTGGACTTCATGTTTACTACATAGATGTCAAGAGAAGGGGCAGTGTGCATGCTTTGCACCATCACTGGATATAGCGAGACCCCTTGGCAGTGTCAGATTTTACATCATTTTGCCTCTCACTCGAAAACTACTTTGAATTCAGTTTGCCGTAGTCCTCAGTGCTTCTACTGCCTTCTCCTCCTCCTCATTCCTAATGAGAGGGAGGGAAGCAGCCTGCCCAGAGATGGCTACAGCAGATAGTTTGTTCTGTGTGTCTTTATTAAGCAATCGGCTTCTGTCAAAGTGTGCTGGAGGAATGCAGCTTCACTTGAAGTTCCGGCCAACCACGAATGGCTGTGCAATTCATCATTTAACTGAAAGATCAAAGAGGTGCATTTTGGTTCTGCAGATCAGAGACTTCCCTGTTTTGTAACAGTGTTAAATCCTGGCAGAAAGAACAGCCATGTAAGAAAAAAAGAAAGAAAACAAATTTTCTCCTCAGAATTACATCAGAGTAGGAGGTTACCTCTTTTTTTGATTTTTCTAATTCCTTTTGCTGTATTTTTAGTTCCTCTTTTGCCTTTTTGACTTGCTCTTTCATCACACTGTAGCTTTCAAACATGCTGCCCTGGATACACAACAGAAAGACGTGACCCCTCTCACCCATACAAAATGGCACACAGGTTTTACAGAAAAATACATGGTTTCCTTCTATCTGAATTACTAAAAATATTAGAGGTAAATCTTTCCCTGTTGATTATTCCCAACTGAAGTAATAATTCTGCTTTTACAAGAACATAGTAATCTCCATAGAAATTCACTGTGGTGTAAGATTCAGGACTACAGAGGAAAAACATGAGAACAGAGAAAAACAGAGAAAAAAAAACAAAACAGAGAAATCCACTATAAGTCAAGATCCTGTCTTTATGCATACGTTTCATAAAAATCAAAACAGTAAAAAAAATAGACTCTATCAGAACAAAAGTTAGTAAGTGAACATGTGCATACTTTTCAATACGACACGATTGTTTCACAACCCTGAATACTTCACCATTATAACAGAAGTTTGTGGAAATTAATTTGCTCTACCAGAAGCCTTTACTCTTGCAAGAAGAGAAATAATTTTAAAAATGCCTGAATAATGCACTCTTTTAAGTATTATTTTTAACTTCGTGTCTTGCTGTATCACTTTAAAATTCTCTAATACAACGTTCGGAAGAAAACTCTCTGGTATTTTGCCTTCTATTTCAAAGTTAACTTTAGCACCTCAGATCTCCAGCACATGGGAGGTTACAACATTTTCTGTATTACAAAGCTAATTTAGCTTTGTCCTCCAAATGACATTTATATCTCTCCCTTTCTTTAGAAGATCCTGCTTGATAACATTCCTTGTTGTTATTATTTACCTCTTTTCCAGGGAAATAGTTTGAGGGGTCTATAACCAGAACTCCCTCTTCTTCAGTCTGACTTACACTACATGCTGCTTCAACTCTCTTTGGCTTAAGACCACGTTGTTGACTTTCTTCTTTTACTTTTACTATCTTTTCCTTTGTTCCCAAACTTTTATCTTTTCTCAGCTCTTCACAGGTGAAACCCAAAGAAGACATTAATTCTCTCAATTTTCTATTTTCTAGAATAAAGTTTGCATTTGCTTTCTGAAATTCATCAAGCTGTTCTGAAGTTTCTTTCTTGATTCTGTCTATTTCCCTTTTCAGTACACATTTTTCCTCCTGTAATTCAGAAATAGTTTGATAACAGCGGGTTTTGCACTCTTGAAGTTCTGAAACCAAGGTCCTGTATTTGTCTTGTTCACACTTTACATCTGTCAAACATGCCAATAAAGTTTCTTTTTCACTTTCTAAAAGAGATATTCTTTGTAAATTTCCCTCTCTCTCTTGTTTTAATTCGTTATATTTTGCTCCGTAGTTCTCCTTGTCTTGTAATAATTTAGCTATTTCTTTGAAGCATCTGCTTCTTTCTTCTTTCAGGTCAGAAAGCAGCTGGAAATATCTCATTTTCCTTCCATCCAGGGATAAAACACTCCTGGGAAGTTTATTTGATGCAATTGTCAATGAGTCTTTTTCAGAATTCCTATTTTTTTCTTCAACACATGAGAGGTTCTTAGAGAAGGTTTCAACAAAAATTCTTCCTGGGCTCATGGTGTTTTCTTCTGATAAATCATTATAACATCCACCAGCAATTTCTGTCTCATTAAGTAAGTTTTGGAATGAAACTATGTTAGCTTCATCTGCTGCTAAAATATATTGAAAATATGTATCCATCTCCTCTTCCAGTGCACACATCATCTGAGCATCTCTCTCATTCCCCTGTTGTAATATACAGACTTTTTTTGAGTAATTTTCATTCTCCTGCATCAGTAGAAATATCCTCTGAGAACACACAGCCACCAGTTTTCCCAGTGCATATATTTTCACATTATGTTCATTACCAGCTTCCAGTGGTGACAGATGACAGAAACGCTCATAAAAATTGCTCCCTGGCAGGAACAGTTTGCTTAAGCACACAGCCCTCTCCTCCACAGGAGACAATGTGTTTAGCAGATACCTCTCTTCCTCCGACCAAAAAAATCTCTGAGAGTACGCATATTGCATGTTTTCAGCAGCTATTTTTTGATATGAGAAGTTCTTCTCCTTTGGTTCACATAGTTTCAGGCTCTGGCCTTTCTTTTCTTTCAGGCCAATATTGCTGGAAGGGTTTGTTTGGTGAGTTGGTTTCTGAGGTTGCTCTCCTTTCTCCTCCATTTTGATTGTGTCTTCTCCATTATATACCTTATTCACATCAGAGATGCAGATTTCTGAGAGGTTTCCCTGTTTCTCCATTAGTTCAGGGCTCCCTCCAAAATGCTTCTTTAAGTCTTTAAAATCAACAGATAAATTTTGGACATCCTGTGGGCTACCTAGGCTGTCTTTGGCTTCCATTCCTTGCTTCCCAGGCCTGATCAATTCAGTTTTAAATAAAACTTTAGAACTTTCCTCAGGAACACAGGTCACCTGTTGTGTTTGGGCTTTCTCATTCTGTATTTCGTCTCCTCTGAAGATTTTTTGGTGATACTTTCCATCATCAACAACGTTATCCAGACATTTATTTTCACTTGTGCTTTTCTGAAGAATTTGCTTGTTTTCCCAATGTTTTTCCACATTGTATTTTTCTAGAGACAATGTGAAAATTTCAGTCACAGTGCAAGGCATCTTTCCATGAAGAAGTGCAGAAGCTTTGTCAGAAAATCCTCCTTCTGCAATAAGGCAGAGGCCATCAGACCAAAGAGTAGTATTATTTACCTCACAGAAATCCAAACTCCTCACTTTCTTCACAGTGGTGACAGCTGATATGTGGTAGCTTTCAGGTTCTACCAAGGTAAGTTGGGGCTTCTTCCTCATCAAAGCTTCAACCACAGAAACAGGGAACATCTTTGCTGGCAGATTTATAGAGGCATCTTTCCATGAAGAAGTGCAGAAGCTTTGTCAGAAAATCCTCCTTCTGCAATAAGGCAGAGGCCATCAGACCAAAGAGTAGTATTATTTACCTCACAGAAATCCAAACTCCTCACTTTCTTCACAGTGGTGACAGCTGATATGTGGTAGCTTTCAGGTTCTACCAAGGTAAGTTGGGGCTTCTTCCTCATCAAAGCTTCAACCACAGAAACAGGGAACATCTTTGCTGGCAGATTTATAGCTTGTTCCTTCAAGAGATAAAAGTTTTCTTCATCTTTGGTTTCCTTACTTGCCTCATTGTTACTTAACTTCTCAGAGCAAGAGGGAAGCAGTCTTGCTGCACAATAACTTGGGGTACATCTGAACAAAGTGAAACTATCTTCTAGAGTACCTGCCCTCTTTGTTCCAAGGGTGACCTGGTAATAGCAAAAGAGAAATGTTTCAAACTGAAAAATATAAGCTAAGATCTATCATTCTCTGTTGCTAATCATAATTTATTATTCACTTCATCCATAAAATGCTTGATTACAGACAGATGAGAAAAAAAACCATTTCCATCTAAAGAGTTTTCAAATTATTTAAAATTTGCAATGAGAGTAATGATAAAAATAAGGTACAAATAAGTCAATCATTTTCTTAGTGTACACCTGTATTCATCTTGAATAACATCTTTAGTAGATACGATTTAAAGCTACTTTTCTATTCATCTTTAAATACACCAACTCCTCATTTTATCTCAAAATTCACAGACTCACTGAGCACAAAGATAGCAAGAATAGCAGTAACTTTTCTTCTTACCTGCTCAATCTCAGCTAGACCATCAACTTTTGCAAAGGCACTGGAATTGTGTTCCAAAACTGGTCGAAGTTCTTCTGTTAGCTCCTCCATCTGCTTTAGCCCATCACAGCTACATCCTGGTATTTCTGTTATGGTAAAGCACCAGAGAAGTGTAATGCCACTCCCAGACAGTTACGTGAAAAACAACCCCAAAAATGTCTGACCAGATGTTTTGAACAGAAACGTATTTTAGTGAGAGTAGGCTCAAAAGTACCTTCTCTACCAGAAGCATACATCACCAGTGATGCAGATATAAGCATGACATTAAACAAGAAAACAAACTTCACAAGGAAACATAAATATTAAGCTCTAAAATGATGTATATTCGGGGTCCTCCCCAGTTCTCAAAGCATTTAAAAACGGAAAAGACATCTCATTAGAGTGGGCAGATGAAAACTTATGGGTTAAACTTATGGGTTAAAATTATTCAGTGCAGGTCTGCATTTGCATACACTGAAATTTGCTATAAAATTTCCATTAATTTATGTTGGAAGAATTTACCTGATACAGTTTGCCAAGATCAGCGCTTTCACGTTGTTTGGTCTAAAAAGCAAATCTGACTGCTGCACAGCGTTCCCAAACACTATACTTCAGCCAGGACATGGGATGTATCCACTAATTCCTCATTTCTGTAGCTTCCTTAAAGTTCTAGGATCTCTTGAGAAAGCTCATATCTAAATGCTAGTATCATACTGGCAAACAGTTATTGCTTCACCTTCCCAAGATACAGTTTCCAGATTAGGAGGTTTTTAGAAAGTCTTATACATTGTAAGTCATCCACACAACATGAATGAAATCATCTTCACTTTTATTGCACAGAAATGAAAGCAAAAATTCCAGTTTGTTTTCGTACCAGACTCTTTAGCATGTAGCAGCACAACTGGAGTTTGAGTAGCTCTGCTTCTGAGTGAATCCAAGACTGCTCCCCATTTCAGATTTTGAATGTCATCCTGGATTAGATCTCCATTCTTAATGGGAAAAGGAGGAGGAAAAGAAAAAAACAGATTATAAATATACAGTGTTTGTGATATGAAAAACAGGCACCTAAATTTCCTTTGCTATTTTACATTCAAAAGACCCATTATTTTATTACAATTGCTATTATTTCATACGATTTTCTCATTCCAACATTTTCTAGTAAATGTTGTGTTTTTAAACTTCCCTCTAATGTTTCCTTCATTCTTTACAAAGAATTAAGGAAGAAAAATCTGAGTAATAAGCATGTAATATGTCAGATCACAGACAGAGCACTATCAGAACAGAGACTAAATGATATGCTCATGAACAAAGAGAAAAGACAGTCCAATCAAGTAGGAAATGAGATTAATAGTTCAGTGCCCAGCTACAAAGACAACTGTTCCTAGGTTGGAGGAACGTGAAGTAGAATAATCATTCCAAATAAAATTTTCTTTTCCATTGGTAATTTAATTGTAAATTTCATATTCTGTTCTTTACATTTATCTTGACTCCCTGATTGAATTTGGAAATGGTGACAATTTCTGGTACAAAGCAGATACCCTTATTGCTTGATACACAGCAGGTCACATTTCACATGCACCATGCTCATTTTTAGTGAACAGAAGACTCAGGTTTGATTTTCTCAACAAAACACTTAATCAAAGTGGTAGCCAAAACAGCTACAGTGCAGAAAACAAGCCATCACAGTCACCTTTGTCTTCCTGCACTGCTCTGCATCAGATGCCAGTAGAAAACAAACTTGGTCCCTTTGGGCTGAGCTGCAGCTTTAAAATTACATATGGACGGGAAAGGCAATGACTTCAAAGTCTTCAGTCTATAGTGAGTCAGAAAAAGCCACTTGATTTTCCACAGGATCACCAGTGAGAATAATTTTTATTTCAACCCAAGTCAGCTGCCACATTATAGTGCTCTATTATGAGATCTTGAATGGGAGGCATGATTTAAGTGGAAACCACAACACTTCCTAGAGTTTTTCCTTCATTTTCTCAGTAATATTGAAGCTAATGTTAATTCCTTGAAACACACTCATTCCTTTCCTGCAAGTTTGCCTTTATTTCTTCCCAGATACCTTTTCTTTATTGGTATGAGGGTTCTGTCAAAAGAAAGTTACACAAAATGATGTAAAAGATACAATGATTGGATGCCAGGAACATCATACTGTGAAATCAAGATCTCAGCTGTCATGTGAAAGCTGTAGAAAGGTGCATCGCTTGGTGTTTCATAGTTTTCCTTCACCAACACCTTCAACAGCCCTCTAATGTTCGCATCTAGAAACTAACTGATAAATCAAGACACAGCCGCATGGAACCAGTTGCTTTTTTGTCCATTTTTCTTTCAGGCATAGGCTACAACTGGAATATTACAGAAAGGATCCTGATACCAAGTTTGGAAATTCAAACTTCCAACAACATTTATGTGACTACACCCCTCCATGAGATGCAGTTCACCTCTACAGTACCAGCACAAAACACCTAATTGGATCCCATATTATTGCATGAAGATGCAATAATGACTAAGGCTAGTTTTCAAGAATAACTGATGTGCTTGGCATTTGAATGACCTGGTATTTACCGAGGAACCTCAATACCATGTGTATTTCACAGGAGTCTGATAAGCCTGTCTTCACAAACTACTTTTTTCCTGGCTGTGAAATAGGCAAATGATCCCATTCGCTCTTTCACTGAAAAAGATATACAAGCAGCTTTCCCGAAATGTAAGAGCATGAAAATCTTTCTTGTATTGCACACAATTTCTCATTTTTATAGCTGTTGATGGAGTATGATGAGCTCAAATAGGACTTTTCTTGTAACTATTTTGGCTTGAATCAAGATCAAGCTAATGAGATTAGGAAATTCTATTTTAATAGATGCTAGTAAAACACAAGATGAGGGGAAATAGCCCTCTTCAGTTTTACAGTACAACACCAGAGGTCTCCCTCCTCCTTTTATCATAGATATTGAATTTTTTTCCCTGCTATCTCAAGCCATTTTCTGTTAGAAAAATACAAGTGAATTAGTAGCCATACCAAAAGAGGAGGAAAAGACAACCAGAAATGCAGAAGGCACAAGATTTGATGCTGCTAATGCTATACACAGCATTTAAGGAATGCAACCTACTGTGCAGCAGACCAAAGTAAACCAGCTTAACACAAATTATGGCCTGTTCATTTATACAAAAGACTGGGTAATTGAGACTCAGTAACCTCCTATGACAACACAGCTGTAAATTAATACTTAGAAAAGAAATGGTTAGAAAACTTTGTGTAGAGGAAAAAATAACCTTTTATTAGGGTACAGCATAGAATGAAAGAGTTTTGGTCCTGTTTCTTGAAGACTTTTTGGATTAGTCTCAAGCAGTTAGGCAGTTGATGTATCTTGCTTTCACACCTTCAAATAACTCAAGATTTACTTTCTCCTTTTCTCAATTTTCTCAAACCAGTAGTAATTCTCCACTAGTTCTTCCCTGGCTCTGAAAGCCGTCACTCCTCCTGATTTTAGTTGGGCAGTTCCCTCGTAGTGCACTTGGTTGTTGTACCTGTTTACAGTTCAGTGCAAGTCCCGCTAGAAATATCTTAAAATATTTTCAAACCCTATTCTTCATTCCCAAGAAAAAGTGAACTCACTAGTTAAAGTAACTGTAGCAATGGTTCAGGCTAAGTATAAAAATAAGCAACAGCAGTCAGTCCTTCTGCCACCCTGGGGCAGCTATGGAGACAGATGCAGTGAGGCACAGCTTCCGAGCTCTCCACAAAGGTCACCCATGTGCTGCCAGTTACTGCAGGATGATCTTACCACTCTCTCTCACACAAAGACAACCTCCTGGAGCTCACTTCTTTGGGACTGTAGAGCCACTAATGGTACAAAATCACCATGTCTGCAAAGGTGCATTCAACTACCAGGTTAAAAACTTTGCTTTTATTTCTTCTAGTTTTTACGGGCAAAAGTAAAAACTTTCTCCCGATTCTGGAAATACTCACAGTCTGATTGTCCTCCTATACTAAAGGGTTTTTTTTTGTGCCCATTACCTCTCAGTTAACTGCAGTTAAAATCAGGAGAGTTCTTGGGATATCAGGTCACAATCTGAATGGAGTAGCTGAGTATGAGGCTTAGCTGATTTAACTTTATTTAACAAATCCGCAGAATAAAAATACCCTCCACCTCAGTGCACAAAGAATAAAACTTTGTTTGAGTCCTCTCTGTGAAAAGAATTTTTCTTTGTCAGCAAAATGAATTGGCAGAAGCTGAATGCCATATTACAGCATGTGCAGAGCTTTCCCATGCAATGCTGGAGTGAAGTGTTTGAAGCAAACAAGTCCTATTCAGTGTATTCAGGGCATATCACAATGCTACGGAGCTGCAAACCATTGAATATCTCGACTCACTCCCAGTCACGAATATCGTATCTATCTTCCCTTGTTTACCATTATCCAGAATAATCTCATAGACAAGATTTATTGTCAGCTGTGCTTTTTTCTTCAGCATTTGGGCATGAATAACATGTGAAAACTCACCCAACCATATGAGTATTCCTCCACTGAATGGTGTCCATGAGACAGAGGTCTCAGAAGTTCTTCTGGGCTCTACTTCTAGTGCCAACTGAGACCTTTAGCCTTGGGCATGTTACTTAAGGAAACAAGATCTGTGAAGTGCCCTCAGTGTGCACCTAATAAAAACACTGATGCAATGAAGCTCCAACTACTGATTCCAGTGGGTGTGAATTAGACAGTATGAAGTACTAATGCATCAACAGAAATAAAGGAAAAAAATGCAGGAAGGAAAAAGACTCACACTTGCATCTCGATTGCACATCTAATGGCAAGTGTAATCCAGGGTGATAGAAAGACAAAAGCTAAATCTATTTTGCCTTATTTTTACTTACCAGGTCAACACTGTTGTCTCCATTCTCCAATCTTGTAAGTTGTGAGTCCTTTTCTTTCTTCTTTTTCAACTTCACCCTACCTTGATCTTTTAAAGCCCTATTTTCATACAAAAGCTCTTCCATTTTTTCCTGTAGTTTGATTTCAGATAATTTCAGACTATAAACATGATGGCAAGATTCTTCCCATTTTCTTCTGAGAAAGTCTTCAGTGTCCTGAGAGCACTGGAGCTCAGTCAGTAGGTCTGCCTGTTCTCTTCTGTTGTCCTCCTCTTTTTCCCCTAAGAACTTCAGATTTTGCTGAAATGTCTCAAGGTGGCTTTTCATGTCATGCTCCACATTTTCGATGCAAGTTTTCAATTCCATTACTTCCACGTCAGAGCGTTTATAGCCCTGAGTCCCACTGAATGCTGATTCCAGCTTCTGCTGGAGATACTGCACCATTCCCTCTTCTAACTGGGATGTCAAAAGAGCAATATGGGCACTAAGGTCTAGGACTTGCTTTTCCAGCCTAGATACCTCACCCTGAAGGTAACATTCCCTTTCTCTCAGCAGTGCTGTCTGTTGTCTCTGCCTTTGTTTGTAGTGCTCAAAATACCCTGACTGGCTTTTTATTTCATCTTCTTTTGTCTTTAGCTGCTCCTGAAGCCAATGTAATTTTTCCTTTTGCTTCTTCTCTGACTTTTCTTGGTTTTCAACCTACAATTTCAGTGAGTTCTATGGTTAACGTCTTAATATTAAATCTCTTCTTCCCTTATATTTTTTCTTAATTTTGCTATACTTCTGCCCTTGGTTTCTGAAAACTCAGGAAAGACATATGTAGAAATTTTTTAAAGCCAGTAAAATCCTGCATTTAGAGCAAAACTGACCTACTGTTTTGTCATTTCATTTCACTGAAACTTCTCAGTAGGAAATAAACAAATGAAACACAAACTCACCCACATCTACTACTACATAAAATACAGGAAGTTTTTAAACACTTCCTTTTGCATGTTTTATAGTACACATTAAATCAAAAGAAACCTTTGAACCAGAATTCATACAACCAGCTCTGAACTATACAGTAACATATTGTTAACACTGACAGAAGTGTAGCATTGAGATGTTACAGGCAGAGAAGCTGTGGTTCTGTTATAGAAAACATAAAGTGAGCTTTTCAGAGACCAAGCATTTGCCCTTTGCCCTTCACCCATACCTGTCATCTGTCAGCTCCTTTTATGAACCCCCTGGAAAAAGAGAAAGGAACAGATGCCTTTTGAATCAGTTTGAGAAAGACTTTGGTATTTTCATTTGTACCAAAGTGTTTTTGAAGACAGAGACATACAGAGGTGAAAGGTGTCAATGAAAGACAGAGGCGGCTTTCATTATTCACATGCTGCCCTTGTTTTGAGCAGAGTAAGAGCCACCAATATCATAGTGCCATTGTGGCAACTTTGAAGCAAGACTGAAGGCACAGAGACATTACTGTATTTCTTCAAGGACTTCCTTAGGTCAGTCTTTTTGATCTCCAGTATTTTCCTGTCCAAGGGGTTCACCAGCAAGGACAGGACAGGAGGAACACTAGGCTGAAATGTTATGCAAAGTCAGGTAGGTACGGGATAATAGTTTGGTTAACTGTTGATGGGAATATATGTATGTCTAAGCTTCCTGAGTCTTGAAAAATACATTTCACTTTTAAATAAAAAAGCAGACTATTGTTCATACTCATGAGTTGTATTGCATGGTACTAGTGTCCTGTCAGGTTAGTCAAGTTTGACTTAAAATGCTGAGACAATGAAAGTGTATCTTATAATAAACAGAATCAAAAGACATTGTTTCACTGTAGACTGTCCCTGAATAACTTTCATTCCTTCAATATTTTCATGGATCCACCCAATGAGCTGTTCAAACTGGGTAAAAATGCCCATTATATGTGCTATCAGGCAACAGCTGACCTTTCTGATACAAAACATTTATGTGAAGAAGTACTAGCACTCAGGCGAACTGAAGGCTTTCCACTGCTGAGCTGACAATTTTACAACAGACACGGGGAGAGGGAGTTGCGAGGGCATGAAATCAGCAGTGGGACGCTCTTGGCAATGAGGGAGCAGGCCAGCTTGCTCCAGTGAAGGGCACTCTGCAGAGGGGCGCTGGCGCCGGCAGGGCTCTGCAGAGTGGTGGCCCACATGACAGTGCATCACAGGAAAGAAGGCAAGACCCAAACCAATCTGGGAGAGCTGGAAGAGGACACAAAGCTAAGCAGGAAGTTTAAAGCAGATGCAACAGCAGGTGGGGCCCAGCCTGAAAATGCGTGAGCAATTCAAGAGTCAGATGACAGGCTGAGCAGCTGCTTTTTATACAGAAAACAGGCTGTGTTAGGTGTGTTGTGGTGTTGTATCGCACATGGTAGGGAATCAAAAAACTGCTTTATTATGGGTCCAGAAAGATAAAGTCTGACCTAGGGAGAAGGAGTATGCTGAGTGGGTTCTGGAGAGAAAGAAGGAAGTGGGAGCGTATATCTCAAAGATCAAGGGCCTGAATGAGAGGAATAATGGCAGTGCTGTCAAAAGCATTAGAGAAATAGAAAGTGGGGCAAAAAAGACCAAAAAGTTCTTCTGATTCCTCTGGTTGTAGAAAAAGAGAAAGGCTGAGATGATTTATTGCTTAAAAACAAAGAGGTCACTGGAGATGATTGACTTATAAATTATTACCACAAAGAGAAGCTAAACTAGGTCATTCGAAACAATATCCTCCTCACCAAGTCGATTAGGTCTTCCCGAATGTCTCGCAGTTTCCTTCTAACATGCACATTTGCATTTTCAACCTGGTGCAACTTCACATTTAGTTGATCAATCGTCACAAGAAGTGTTTTGTGTGACAGCTCCAGCTCTTTCATCCTGCGATAGAATGAAGATCTTTGCTAAGTAGATACCACACAGTACAGTTCCAGATGGATAAGCAGTCATCAGCAATGCACAAATTTCTTTATTTTGCCATTTTTCTCTTGACAATAAAATAGTAACAAATTGTTGATCACTAATAATAAACACTTAATTCTTAACAAGTCTACTGGGGTTTGCACATTATGCTGGAGACTCTCAAAACTGTTAAAGACAACATCTATGTTCATTCTCTCTCTGCTGGCTTAATACGAAAACCACAAGCAAACACATTTACAAGATTAATGTTCACTGAAGCTTGGCACGCTATATGACGTAACAACTTACCATAAAGACAATCAAAGTGTTGTCACTTTGGTTTCTACATGTATCTGGTCATAGGATTTTGCTAGGTTCACGGTTAGCAAATTCAAATTTTATGATGACGGTAAATGCTTCCCATCAAAATTAAGATTACAGGTAACCTACGAGTAACTATGTGTTTTACTGACCGAAGGGAAAACATCTTGTAACATACCTCACAGTGGGTACTGAAACCTATAATGCATAACCATATTGACTTTGTCCACAAAGCTGGATTTTGACAAAATACAGGTTCGCTTTGCCTGTTGATATTAAAATGGTAGTGTAAGATGATGTGGTGTGATGTGATGGGGTTCTTCTACACAGGAGGAATACCTAAGATAATCTTACAAGAGCAAGCTTCATGTTTTCCTTAAGGTTTTCCTTCCCTTTTCAGCCTACACATCAAAATTTCCTCAATGCCTTAAACAGTTGTGAATTCCAAAACATCCTTTTCTTGTTAAGGAAAATTTTTTTCCAGTCTCTCATCTACTGTGGCAGGTACTAAAGCCTCCTCTTTTCTCATCTCAGAGATGCACACATTACCCACTGTGCCCCTCAGGACTGTGCTGTACCACATCTTCTTCCTTGAATTTCTTCATTCAACCTTCAACAGTCTTCCACTTGGCTCCCCTGCTCATTTCTATCTTCTAGCTTTGTCTTACTGCCCCTACCTGCCAAAATTTCCTGTTACTTCCATCCCAGCATGACAACACTACCTTCATTCAAAAATCTCACATAAAAACATATTTCTGAAGCAACAGGATTAAGATAGAAAACACATCATTAAATCAGTATCTCCTCATGCATCAAAGTGAACCTGACGAGGTCCTCCCCACTGCAGGCACTGCATAATCTAACACTGGTATCAAAGGAAACTGCCACATGAGCCCAAAACTCTGCCCTGGCCTAGCTCAGCTACTGACTCTGCTTCTCTGTTTTTTCCAATAGTTCTGCCTTCCACATCATTCCTCATCTGGTCTGTCTGTGCTTCAGCCACAAGAACTTCAGGCACAGGATTGCTTTTCTTTCTACCGGCTAGCTAAGATCCCTGAAAATGGGCTTCCTATATCCCAGACAAGTTTCAGCTGGTCATTTGCTCTCCTTGATCTGTTCTCTCATACTTTCTTTGTTTTTGTTTTAAATAAAGTTCTTCCCATCTTCCCCTCCCCGAAATCTTTGTTAAAATAGGCCTATTCCTACTAAAGCTTCTATTTCAAAAAAGTTTCATTATTATTTTGACAAAGAGCCTATTATTAAAACATTTCTGGCCAAATCCCTTGATGAATCAAGCAATTAAGAAATTATACAAAAAATTATTTTGAATGCCATTTATATTTTCTATCCTTTTAACTATTTGGCTTTGATCTTATTGTTCTAGTCAACTACATAATTAATGCTTAATGGCACCTTTAGTTATTGTAATGATTAGCATTAACATACTAAACTAGATGAAGCTTTCTGAAACGAACTTTTTTTGCAACTCAAAATTCCAAATTAACTCTTGACTTAAAAGGAAATGGATATATATTACAAGCAGAATTTACACCTTATGAATATTTAAGAATAAACATCCTGAGAAAGCTGTCTGTTTATTTGCTACAAGATTTTAGATCATGCTGTAAGTCTGATTTAAATAATAAAAATAAAAAATTGAATATTGCATTTCTATTCTGACAGCTACACAAAACACTTATACGTGTATCTTATCAGGCACCCTAAAAACACATAAAGTCTTTCTTTTTGCTAGTTTTGCATGTATCATTTGACAGCCAGTACATGGGGCAAATAGAAGAGTACATTTGTCACATCACATTGATTTTGAATGCAAAAAAACCTTTTATTTACCTATTTCTTAGGACAGAATCTGACTTCATGTAGTCTTCTAGAACACCTTTCAGTTTTTGCTCCGACTTTTCTAGCTCTTTTATTCTGAGGTTCAAATTCGCTTCTCCAGCACTGTTTACTTGTTCATCAGGTATGCTTGCATCTTCTAATTCCTGGAAAATCCAGGAAGTATCAATTTTAACATTGAAATTCAGGATATCAAATCCTTCTTTACTGGGCACTTTAATACAGTAATAAAATTCCTGTTCTCTCCCACATGAAGGATCCATGATGAAAAAATGCCAAATTATTAGGTTCTCAATGTACTGCAGTCTAAGCATGTAATGAAAGAGTCTAAGCCTGTGATGATCAAATGAACAGTCCTTCTTGATTCTGAACACATTTATTATTTATGAGAAAGTCTCATTTCATTAGCCACAAAGTAATTCAGCATGTATGAAAGGAGCTGCAGTTCACAACACAAGATCCCCATAAAAGATTCAGTTAGACTAATTCATGAAGGAATTAGGCATCAAAGTTTTGAAAAGAGGAAAATTTTCTATTAAATAGATGAGTTCAGAAAATTGAGTATGTTTATCACAAAAAAATCGTATTTATTTGGATAAATGTATGATATTTTTATTGTTTCAAGACATAAGATTAAAAAAGGATATTTCCTATTCAAAAGGCAATCTATTACTATTTCAGAAAAACATTCAGTATATTCAACTGGTATTTTGGAATTCTTCATTCAGTATTTTACTTAAAAGTCTACTTTACCTCTGACAGGTTATGAAACCATGCCTAAAAGGAATTTTTAAACTTGGGCTTGGGAAGGCAAGCTAAGTTTGGTTCTTTTCCTTTGCCTCTTTTAGCAATAGCTCTAAAAGTTCTTCGGCTTGCAGTTCACCTTCATTTACAGAAACTCTCTTCTGTAAGTATAGTCCTATAACTGGCATTGATTTGGAATTGGATCTGTAATTGGAATTCAACCACTGAGTTTGGACCTATTCTCCAGGAAATAATGCAATTACTTTTTTTCTTTTCTTTTTTTTGGTAAACAAATGCCGAATCTACAGGGCAAAGAAGAAGAAAAAGCAACATTTATTTTTGCCACTGAAGAGTAGAAAATAGCAAAAAATCAGTGCAAAAAGAATAAACAAACAGTTCTTCTCTTATTGTCTCATGTTTTGATATGTGCTATTCACACATATGGTGAATGACATAAAATTTTATTATTTGTCCCATTGTATCACCCACTGGCCTTATGGCAGCCGCACAAGGACATAGAGCTGAAAAGATTCAGCCACTCCTCAGTCCCTTGAGAAGCCATGATACTTAAAAGTTACAAGTGTGGAAAGACAAAGAAAGTATAAATCCACATGGACAACAAAGTTCAAGCCACTGTGTAATCTTCTCTAGACTTACCAAGCCCAGTCCCTTCTCAGAAACCATGCATTCCTGAGACCTGTCAACATAATCGTGGCTCTCCCCTGGCCTGTATAATTTGCCAAACGTAACAGTAGCTTTGATTTTTAGCTCCTTGAGACACTAATATTTAATCTGCATTTACTATTTGCAAAGTGAATAGACATCCTGCTACCTGACAATGGGCATCCCTGAACACCACTGCAAAAGGAATATATAGTAATAGCAGACATTGCTACTCTGCTTATTAACAATTTACAGTGGAAGCCAAGTTAATGTAATTTTCATCTCTGCCCCAGCCTGGTATCCAATTCATAAGCTGTAAAAAGAAAAATCCTTAGTGCTATATTTTGCAGAAAGCAACCAACAGATACAAATGGAGAGGATGGACCAGGCAGGAAATAAACTGACACTTAAAATCATTACACTGATTTCTACTCATGTTGCCTACAGGAAGCATCGTGCTTGCAGGCTCCCATCCTGCTGGGGGACTTCAACCACCCTGACACCTGCTGGAAAAGGAGCACGGCGAGCTATAGGCAATCCAGGAGACTCCTGGAATGCATTGAGGATAACTTCTTAAGCCAGGTAATAGACAGCCTTACCAGAGGGGATGCAATACTGGACCTGTTGGTCACCAATGCAAGTTAGCTGATTGGTGACAGCTGACTGGGCTGCAGTGATCACGCACTGGTGGAGTTCACAGTCCTGAGAGATATGGGTCAAGCAAAGAGTAAAGTCAGGACCCTGAATTTTAGGAAAGCAAAATTCCAGCTCTTCAAGGAGTTAGTCAATAGGACCCCCTGGGAAACTGCCCTCAGGGACAAAGGAGCAGAATAGAGCTGGCAGATCTTTAAGGATGCTTTCCATAGAGCACAAGAGCTCTCGATCCCCAGGTGTAAGAAATCAGGAAAGGAAAGCAAGAGAGCAGCATGGATGAGCCGAGACTTAGTGGTCAAACTAAAGTGCAAGAAGGAACTGCACAGGCAGGGGAAGCAGGGAAAGGTATCCTGGGAAGAGTACAGGCACGCTGCCTGGTTGTGTAGGGATGGGGTCAGGAAGGCCAAGGCACAGCTGGAGCTGAACTTGGCAAGGGATGCAAAGAGTAATGAGAAGGGCTTCTAAGGAATGTAAGCCAGAAAAGGAAGGTCAAAGAAAGCTTACTCCCTCAATGAGCAAGACTGGCTAACTGGTAATGGACAAGGAGAAGGCTGAGGTACTCAACAACTTCTTTGCCTCAGTCTTCACTGACAACCTCTCTTCCCACACCTCTCGAGTGGATGGACTGCAAGACGGTGACTGGAGGAGCAAAGTCTCTCCCACTGTAAGGGAAGATCAGGTTCGTGACCACCTCAAGAACCTGAACATACATAAGTCTATGGGACCTGACAAGATGCATCCCAGAGTCCTGAGGGAATTGCCTGATGTAGTTGCGAAGCCACTCTCCATATTTGAAAAGTCATGGCAGTCAGGTGAAGTCTCTGGTGACTGGAGAAAGGCAAACATTGCACCCATTTTTAAAAAGGGTAGAAAGGAGAACTACTGACCTGTCAGCCTCACCTCTGCCTGGGAAGATCATGTAACAGATCCTCCTAGAAGCTATGCTAAGGCACATGGAGGACAAGGGAGGTGTTTCAAGACAGCCAGCATGGCTTCACCAAGGGCAAGTCCTGCCCGATCAACCTAATGGCCTTCTATGACGGAGTGACTACATCAGTGGACAAGGGAAGAGCTACGGATGTCATCTATCTGGAGTTCTGTAAGGCCTTTGACACCATCCCCCACAACATCTTTCTCTCTAAACTGGAGAGAGATGGATTTGATGGGTGGACTGTTTGGTGGATGAGGAATTGGTCAGATGGTCACATCCAGAGGGTAGTGGTCAACAGCTCAATGTCCAGATGAAGATCGGTGACAAGTGGTGTTCCTCAGGGGTCCGTACTGGGACCAGTGCTGTTTAATATCTTCATCAATGACACAGGGGGATCGAGTGCACCCTCAGCAAGTTTGCAGATGACACCAAGCTGAGTGGTGCGGTTGACACGCCTGAGGGACGGGATGTCATCCAGAGGGACCTGGACAGGCTGGAGAGGTGGNGTTGCGGTAGGACAAGGGGTAATGGTTTTAAACTAAAGGAGGGGAGATTTAGGCTAGATATAAGGAAGAAATTCTTTACAATGAGGTTGGTGAAACACTGGAACAGGTTGCCCAGAGAGGTGGTAGATGCCCTGTCCCTGGAAACATTCAAGGTCAGGTTGGACAGGGCTCGCAGCAACCTGATCTAGTTGAAGAGGTCCCGGGTTATTGCAGGGGGTTGGACTAGATGACCTTTAAAGGTCCCTTCCAACCCAAACTATTCTATGATTCTATTCTATTTCTACTACATGTTCTTGTTTGTAAGTGCACTTCTATTCAGTAATATAATGAATGAAATATATATAATAATATATATATAATGAAAGTTAATACAACAATTTCTAAAGTTGATCTCAAACGTCATGATCCATTAGACATCTACACTTCTGATGCTTCATCCTGAAAACTACTGAGTACTTCAGCATAAAGCCAGGAAAGCTGTTACGACTGATCTCAGAAACGAGAAACTTATTGTTTCCTTTTTCACTTATATAGCTGGGAGAGATGATTGAAAACCTGTGTCACAGAAAGTGAAAATCAGGCCTAGCATCTTGCATGAGCTGCGTATAGTCTTTATACCTGTTCCCAGCTCTATAATAATCAATATGCAATGGATAGTAAGATTGGAAAGTTTTCCAAAACTACAAATTCTGCTAGCTCAGNTTCTTTACAATGAGGTTGGTGAAACACTGGAACAGGTTGCCCAGAGAGGTGGTAGATGCCCTGTCCCTGGAAACATTCAAGGTCAGGTTGGACAGGGCTCGCAGCAACCTGATCTAGTTGAAGAGGTCCCGGGTTATTGCAGGGGGTTGGACTAGATGACCTTTAAAGGTCCCTTCCAACCCAAACTATTCTATGATTCTATTCTATTTCTACTACATGTTCTTGTTTGTAAGTGCACTTCTATTCAGTAATATAATGAATGAAATATATATAATAATATATATATAATGAAAGTTAATACAACAATTTCTAAAGTTGATCTCAAACGTCATGATCCATTAGACATCTACACTTCTGATGCTTCATCCTGAAAACTACTGAGTACTTCAGCATAAAGCCAGGAAAGCTGTTACGACTGATCTCAGAAACGAGAAACTTATTGTTTCCTTTTTCACTTATATAGCTGGGAGAGATGATTGAAAACCTGTGTCACAGAAAGTGAAAATCAGGCCTAGCATCTTGCATGAGCTGCGTATAGTCTTTATACCTGTTCCCAGCTCTATAATAATCAATATGCAATGGATAGTAAGATTGGAAAGTTTTCCAAAACTACAAATTCTGCTAGCTCAGCACAGAATAAAATATTATGAATGTTGTGGAAAATGTCACCCAAATCAGCCAGTTTCTTTGAGAAAACTGTCACATGTGAATTACAATGTAACAAAACACATAAAAAGAAAACGAAAGTGCTCATACCTTTTCTGCTTTGTAAGAAGATCATCTCCTGTCTCTGCAGTGCGCTTACCGTTGCAGCCACATGCTGTGACCATCCCATGTTTGTGCTTATAGTTTCATTTCCAAAGCAGTGATGAGCAAAACTATGTCTATGAGAAGAAAGAGTGTTTCTTTGCCAAGTGAATCACACTTTCCAATTTCTGTTCCTTCATCAGCACCTGGTTTGGTTATCCCAAGCTCTGTTTATCTCCAGTTATGGTCCTTCTCTTCAGAGTAATGCCAAAACTCTTCCTTTTGCAGTGAAGACCTCATTTTTCCACATTCTGTCATCTCACCACTAAAAGCTTTAACTAAAACATGAAAAATCTGTATTTGAAAACACATTCTCTAACTGCTTGTTCCTTCTGAACATCGTGAGCAACACATTCTTTTGGGGATCGAGTTTCCAAACTCCTGCATGATCCTTGTTTCCAATTTAAATTGTGCTTTGTACCAGGAAACAGGGTTATTCAGACCCTCACATGAGCCACAGTTTGCTGCGCCTGACTGAATTAATCTTGTGGAGTGCCTCAGCTCCTTCAGCAGGTAAATGATCTTGTCTGGTGAAGAGTACACCTCTGGTCTTACTCCAGAGCCTAAAAATTATCTGAGAAAACTGGCTTCTTTTGAGGCTGATTCCTGCACCTCCAACAGCGAGATATTCAGTTGCTATGACAAATCTTTTCCTCAGCTTTTTTTGTGCCGCCTTGATTGTTCTTTGCCTTATGTTATTTTTTTCAATCATAATTTTCACTTTATCTGATGTATTGTCGTAACTATCTTATTCCGCTCTACATTCATGTTGGAGTTCAGTGTGTCCATGGGAGCAGACTTGTTTCTCTGTAGCTTTTTATGTAGCCCTTTTAACAAAAAGATGATTTTCCAGAAAATGTGAGGGAGGAGAAAGTTCTCTTTTAATATTGTGCTCTTAATATTTTCAGCTTGCCTCAACATTCCAGAAATAATTAAAATTATCTATTTCTTCATATTGCCTTTCCAGCTCTGAAACAATGATTTGCTTTTCCCTCTTTGAAAGAAAAGCCTAACCTTTTTGAGTTTTCTAACCATTCTCCAATTTAAACAACTCTTTTCAACTTTCATTTTTTCAGTCTGTGCTTGGCCCAAAATTTTTCTTGCCGTTCAGGTGGTCAATGTCCTTGACTGTTCACCTACCTCTGCTGGTTGAGGTTGTGCCATTTTTGCTTCCTGGTAGCTAATGTCAACATTTTTTTATTTATTCACCTGGGAGAATGGCATGATTTCCAAATATTTATTTCCAACTATTTCTCTGCTTATCACATTCATCTACACACCCATTTCTTCAAGCCCCTCTTCCTTCTTGAAGAGACAGCTGAGCACAGCGCATCATGCATTCTCTTTTCCTGACTTCTCAGGCCACCTCAGGATTTTCCATTCTCCCAGTGCTATCTTTACAAGTTATTGCCTTAATTTTCAAGAAACGTTCAAAAAATCATTTCTCCCACGCAGTTCTTATCCACTTCAAAGTTTTCTTAGTTCAATCTACCACCATGCCTTTCTCCAAAACCCGTTTCTTCTCCACCTGTGGCTTTCTAGCTTATGAATTTAATATGAATTTTACCACTGCGGGGTTGTAAAACTCTATTTGTTTCCGACTTTGAACAGTTTTTTTCCTGTCAGCTATTTACTATAGAGAACTTATGTCAAACACTTAACTTTTTTATATAGATATTAAAAAGGAGATTCTGTGTTTCCTGGGTGAAATGCAAACCACGTTCGTTGAAAGCATGCAGTATGGAGACAACGATCTCAGTACTGTAAGAAAACCATTTGGTAGATAACAGTTCACATAGCAGCCAGTAATTGCACTTGTATTTTTTTCCGGTGTTTGATTGGTGTGAGAGTGTAAATTCTGTTTAATTTTTTTTTTTCAGTGTTTATGATGTGCTGGTCCTTATTTGATTATCAAATCATTCCAGCTTGAAGATCTATCTTTAAAAAAAATCTCTAATTTTAAATTCAAATATTTTGCAGCTTCAAGTATTATGCAAACTGTTTTATGGAAAAAAATGCACCAATTTAAAGCTGCTCAATAAATGTTTTCTATATTTTTGCACATGGACTCAGCTGTTCACTCCATAGGTTCTTTTAATAGCCTGTATACAAAACAAAAACAAAAACAGAAAACAAAAACATCAAAAAAGTCTGCTGAGCTTTAGATAGATAACATTAATTTAGAAATAAGTGTCGGCATCCAGCCCTAAATTCACAGACACCATAATCTCTTTCTAGAGGTTTTATATTAGCTTCAAAATAACAAGAACCAAAATTACTATCAGTAAACCACCTGGTTTGTCTTGAAATAATGAACAACGTTGAAGAGTCCCACTGTAGTTAAGTCTCTTAAAATAGGCTTTGCTGTGTTACATTAACCAGAGACAGATTCACCTCTGACAATATGAGTAAAAGGAAATTACCCTCCACAACAGCAACGCACTATGATGCACACTCCTAGAAACTTGAGAGTTGAGTAGCTATATGGCTATGCAGCCATTACCCTTGTGTTATCCCCTCAAAATGTTTGTCACTAACTTTGAATTTAACTACTTAAATAGTTGCTGTTAACAGGAAGAATAGCAGGTTATATCAGTACAATGTATTTGCTGAGACTAATTATACTTGCACTTTTTTTTTCTTTTTTTTCTTTTTTTTTTTTTCCAAAGGGAACCCATAATACCATCGGCTATATCAGGACGGAAGCCTATAGATCAGGCCTAAGCCTTGAACTCATAAAAATTTTTGAACTAACAGTATTTCAAAATATTTTAAATGGAATTTTAAAAATGCTGGTGATCTCACTAAGTTTATAGAATGTTTATAAAGTGTCTCTAAACTTGGCCAGTATACTTTTCACAGTATTTAAAAACAAATATGTTCATCCAGATGTTAGCACCTCTAACTGGGACTGGAGTAAAAAAGCTGGATGAAACTCAGAGACAATAGTTTGGTGACTTCCTTTAACATTACTCTTTGAAACTTATGTTAACCAAAATAGCATCTGTCCTTTCCAGTCTCCACAGAACAGAAAATTCATCTCAAACTGTGATAAGGTGAACAGTGTAACACAAGGCTTCTCCTTTCTTCAAACATATCTCTATAAGCATATGTTCCATTTTTGACAAAATAAAGGAAATTTCAAAAGGAATGCTCAAAATGCTGTAAAAATATTGCTCAATTTCAACTAATTTTCAACACCCATCTAGCAACCAAAAGAAAGCTACTGCACTTGTAACAAATCAATAACACCCTTGGGTTACATTCTACCCACCTGCATCTACCATCATTTTATTGCAAAATATAAAACATATGCAGCAATGCTAGTAATGAAAGACCAGAGCCAGTTCCCAAGAGCATCAACAGAAAGATGATAACTGAACGTACTGGGAGCTGAATAAACCCCCAAAAGAGCCCGTGATAATACAGATCTGATTTTTCAAAAGTACTTGTGATCTGGACAGAAGAAAATACTATTTCAAGCTTAAAGTAAGGTA